>PKRV01000137.1:18017-248695 GCA_003709505.1 Hyphantria cunea
CCCCCTTAGGTCGGCAACGCACAGGTGAAGCGTATGGCGTTGCGTGTTGCCTTAAAAAAAATATATATAATCACCGAATTAAATTTCTTTCACATTGAAAATATTTTTGTATCTAGTAGCTTGATGATATACCTTTATCTATAATTTTCAGGATTATTACGAAGGAATGATGAAGCAAATAGATTCCCATTAGGAGTCCTACCTCTCGGACGAACAAACTCAATCGGAAACAGATTATTCCCTAACAGCGGTGACGGTGGTAATGTTGAGAAAGTGAAACAACTAATAGAAGCTTCCATGGCAATTATTAACGGTAACACAGTATGGAAAGATGCTATCAAAATAGAACCAATTGCCGAAGATACAGAAGCACCTTCCAAACCAATCTACGCAATGTCTTCCGTCGAGTGGGGAGCTTTCAAAGATGTCTTTGCAAAGAAAGATAAATACTGGATATATGGATCTTTAAGGGACTACGCGTCATTCATTTTTAACGGATACAAGGAATCTCTATGTTGGAACTGCAGCGGAACTATCAAATATACACCTCCTTGTCCTGGATGCAACAACTGCCTAAGGAAAAGACCAGAAATGAAAAGGAAATGGTTCTTTTTGATGCCAAACGTCTCTTCTCAAACTAAAACTTCAGATCCAACTGCTTTGGTCAATGTAAATTGTTCAAAAACAGAAGAGTTGTGCTTTAAGACCTGCGATTTCAGAATATTATCACCCAACATTAACCATACTGACGAAGTACCTGCTTTAAGCATAGCTATAGGTAAAAACGGGTATTCATATAAAGACTTTGTTGCTGAAGGCTGGAATCGTGTGAAAAATACCAGTGTTTCACAGCCAATTTTAGCTCGGACCATAGAGCTTCTGCCAAATGGCATAGAGAAAGATAAGACTATTGAAATAGACAAGGAGGAATTTGAAGTGAAACCTGTAAAAATAACGTTGTTGCCTAAAGTTGTTAAATTATTTTGTAAACCTGCAGTAAATACTGAATAAAAACTTTATTAGTTTTATTTTGACTACCAATATGTGCATTTTTAGACGTGATAACCTCTTATAAGTGGAAGATCGCCGGCTGCACGCGTGTAAAAGTATAACTCTGTCACGTTTCGCTTGAGCCTAACGAGCAAGGGAGAGCGCTTAGCAAGCGATAGAAAGGCATGATCGGATTAAGCATTCAGCTTGTGCCATATTTTCATCAATATTAACTTAAGACTTAATCACTTAAATTTATCGTCCGTAAACCAACTTTACAAATAATTTTGTTTTTTATCCCTTTTACCACTAAGGAAGTTTACCCATCTCAAATAAAGACGTGTATACTACGCCCAATTTTCGACTTGCTCTGTCGTCATTGTTGTAGCAAACACGTTTTTATTTGACTCCGATAGATGTTCTTTCGTAGAACATGTTCAAAGAGGTTGCTCTGTCCGTGGTTACAGGCTCATTGATGAGAAAAAACAGACTAAAATTAACGCGATTCAACATATTTTCTGTGTGAAAGTGTTTGAGTGAAATACTTTAAAAAATCGGCATTATTCCTAATTTTATTTAACCTTTGGTCATGTACACATTTAACAAACATTAAATTACATTCTAGAATAAAACTCATCTCTACTCATTCTGATATTTGGACTGGAATGAGTACAAGCGGGTTTTATTCTAGAATGTAACTTAACAAGTTCCACTTAGTACCAACAGTCGAAAGGATGAATATGATGATATTAAGTGTGATTATGATATCTAATAAGGAAAAGTTTAAAATGCTTTAACCAGATTACGAAAAAACTTTGATAAAAGTTCCACTAATACGAATCTATTTACTTTCATTCATTACAAAAAATCGATACAAGACTGCCAAAACTACAACCCTGCCTTTTGGCTTTGCCGTAGTCGGGTAGAAATAATACCAGTTTGAGGATTGCATTCACACAGCGATGAATGTTTGAAAGTTTATGATATGCTGAAATTTGAAAGTCATTTTAGGGTCTTTAAAATCATATTACATTACTTTTCTTAAGCTCTTTCAACAAACACCATAATCTCCTGCCAGTATATTACTTCTCCTCTGCCTTTTATGTCAACAGCCTTCTCTGCTGCAGCGATGAAAACTAAAATTATTCGAATATTTCATAATCGTGCTTGATCGTGTGCTTTCTCAGCAATCATTATATTAGAAGCGTTTGTGTTTCCTCTAGTAATAGTCGGCATTATACTGGCATCTGCTACTAGTAATCCTCTCACCCCTCGAACTCGAAGTCTCTCGTCCACCACTCCAACTCCTTCCACCCCCATCGCACAAGTTCCTACAGCATGATAGTGGCTGCTCGACAAGTTCAAAAGGTAACATTTCCAGTACTCGTGGCTGAGAAATTTGAGACCTTTGCACTGAGACACTTTTAGATCTTCTGATATCTATCTGACATAGATTATCTGGGTTCAAGTTCCGAAGATATGGTGTATTCATTACGCTAATATAATCCTCAACGTATCTCTGTACCATTATATTAAATCTATAAAACGGTAAAAACACAGGTTTGTTGTATGAGAGCCCCCTATTTTTTTTATTTTATTCTGTTTTTTAGTATTTGTTGTTATAGCAAAAACAGAAATACAACATCAGTGTAAATTGCAATCTCGGTTTATGAGATACAGCCTGGTGACAGATGGACGGACAACGGAGTTTTAGTAATAGGGTCACTTTTTGCCCTTTGGGTACGGAATCCTTAAAATTACCAAAAGACATAACTTCAAAGTATTAATTTCAGGATGCAAACAAAAAAAATTTACNGAAAAAATTACAATAAAATACACATATAATGTCGATTAAAAATTACAAATAAAATGAGTACTTATGTACATTACATTACAGTACATTTTGCCTAACATACTCCCAAACAAATATGGCGGCCGTGACGTGTACGTTCAGAGATCGCACGAACCCCTGTTGTGGTATTTCAACACAATGATCCATTATGGGTAATAAATCGCATGGTACGCCCTCTTTTTCATGCCTGCAAGCAAAATAAAACAATTGTCTATGATATTTATTAATCTCGGATGGTGTTTATGACAAAATTCACTGCGTCTATGGCGCAATGATAGCGCATGCGACACGGTGCTCGAGGCCTCGGGTTCGATTCTCGGATCGGACCAAATGTTTGTATGATCTGCAAATATTTGTTGCGGAGTTGAGGTTTTTTCTATGTATAATATACATGTATTTGGAAAAAAATGAATGTTTGTGTTTACACCAGTTGTGTAGTCCACATAATACAAGCTTTTCTTGGTTTAGGACTAATTGGTGCTGTGTAAGAAAATATTGTTATATAGTGGATCTGTGGTAACTGTAAGACACTGTAAAGTTAAGGAGGTGTTAGTGTATATTTTATACACACAATATATGTCATTCTAATGTCAATGTCATATTGGTTATTTTTCATCCATGATGTGTGGAAACACTGCTCTTGTACGCTGTTCTGTGTGTGTCGAAAGTTATCTCCACTTGTTACCAAAATACATCTCGGTTTATACTAATAATTAGTTTTCTTTATGCCCAAAACCCATCAGGTTATGGGCCCAGGACGATGAAAAAATATTAGTTTTCTTTATGCCCAAAACCCATCAGGAGGCCTAGTCAGGTCAGAATGCACATCCTTAACATTTTTTTATATGGTCGTGCCAAAGTAACTTTGCTTGATAGAAAATAAGCGGAATTCTAAAGTGGTGGTCACCATACTCATTGCGGATTCAGACAATGCAACAATGCAGCATGGTGGCCTCTGGTCTCGCACTCACCAACGAATTGGGACCTCTCGGTGCCTCGGAGAGTTCTTTAAGCCGTCTCCATGCTAGTTGCCATAAAAACATCTTTTGGCAATCGTACGGATAGTTGGAGCCCTCAAACCACCGACAACAGCCTTTTCACAGAATTTTTATATCATCTAGTACTTGGATTGAAGTTCAGTCGTATCGAACCGCCGAACCCAACTTAATTTGGAAAGAAAGGTTCGGTGGAATAGTGTTTTTGACAATGATAGAAAATCGATTTCAAGTTTGTTACCCAGTACATTTTAAGTCATCTGCCTTATTTAGCAGATAAAAATAGCTGATATATATCTATACGTTTGTCTGGTATACATATATGAGGTTATCTAAGACTTGGGAAACCGAAATCTGTTGCTATTTGACAGATAAGTTCGGAATAGCCTATCACGGACTTTATCAGGAATTGTAAACATTTTTTCTTATATAAAATACAACTCCCGAATTAGGAATATACATCCCGTGTCGCGGGGGACTTTGCAAACATACATGAAAGGACACAAAGTACACCGCGGCTCAGAACAACAATTCGTGGATCACACAAAGTGTTGTCCCATATGCGATTTGAACCCACAAAACTTGGCGCAGTAGAAAGCAGAGTGGCGACTTCTTACTAGGTTAAACGTGCAGTTAAAACTAGCTCTTGGTATTTTAACTTACCCAAGCAACAAAATGGTCTTTCTAGGAAACTTGAACGTTTGTAGTTTGGAGCTGGTAGATGTTTGTTCTGCAGCCACTACTGTATAGCCTTCTNAACCTTCTGACTTTTTCATCATGAGGTATTCCTTTAAGGCTCGACCTGGTCGTACCTCCTCGACGCTAACCCAGCGTTCGGCCGACACACTGCAAGAAAACGTGGCAATTTAGAATATAATAATAAGTGGGAGAGCCACGCTCATAGGGGGAGGGGTTGGTTCGCAAGCGCTGTTTCATATCGGTTTTCTGTGAGTCCGTGGTATCACTGCGGTCGAGCCGGCCCATTCAAGCCGAAGCGTGGCTCTCCCACGGTAAAATAACACAACACCGTTGCTCAAAATTAAATAGCCATAATGAATAACTGGCGAGAGATATATATATAAATCACGCCCAGACAGACTATACGATCTTGATCATAACACAATTATTGGTCTTGAATGAGATTAGAACCCACCACTCTGCCTTAGTAGTCAAGATCAATAACCAACAAATAAGTCAGTTAATTTTTTTTTTTAAATACAGCTACCGCATTAGGAATATACATTCCAGTGTCACGGGGATCTTTACAAACATACATGAAACGGACACAAAGTACACCCAGACTTAGAACAACAATTTATAGATCACACAAAGTGTTGTCCCATGTAGGATTTGAACCCACAACACTTGGCGCAGTAGGAAGCGGTGTAGCGACCACTGAAACCACTATGCCAACCGTGTAGTCAAATAATAAATCTATATATTTATTATAAAAGAGGAAGGTAACTGACTGAGATTCCTAGAGTTCAACGCACAGTCCAAACCGCTGAACCTTGAATCCTGAAATTTTGCATGTAGGTCCTTATATAATAGATAGCGAGCACTAAGAAAGGAATTTCAGAAATTCACCCCTAAGATAGTAAAATAGTGGATGAAAATTTGTATGAAACTTTGTATTCCAGTGATGGATTTGCTTAAAATAAGAGCTGCACTGTTTATTGGACAGCATTGCAATATCTACTTCTGTACAAGCGAAGCCGCGGGCAAATAATGGTTTATAATATAAAGGTTTCATCAACATCAGCAACTGCCTTTAACACTCCACTGCTGTACATAAGTCTCCCTTGAAAAGGATGTTTTGGTCTGCCATAAGGATGGATGTCTGGGAGGGGTCTGGATGTCTGGGAGAGGTCTGGATGTCTGCGAGAGGTTTGGATGTCCGGNTGGATGTCTGGGAGAGGTCTGGATGTCCGGGAGAAGTCTGGATGTCTGGGAGGGGTCTGGATGTATGGGAGGGGTCTAGATGTCTGGTGGAGGTCTGGATAACTGGGAGGGGTCTGGATGACGTAATAAAGCGGTGCCCGGATCCCTTGTATCTCAGGCGCAGAGTGGCACACCGTGTGGTTTTAGTCGGTTCGATTACAACACACCACCCCGCCGCACACCCCGGCGGGATGACGGCCTGGAGGGTTTCCACACGTAAAAAAAAAGAAAAGTGGTTGTTTCACGTTTTTCTTCTCTTTGCAGTGGTCAACATCCATAGGATTCAACCGTCACTATATAGATAATTAAAATTTACTCAAAATTTATTTACCTAAGACCCTGGAACTGTTTATCTTGCAAATGTCTCAAACTGCCCACAACGTATGTCTTTACTCCAAACACTTCACTGGTCCTCGCCATTCCTCCAAGGTTCGGTAATTTATCGATGAGAGAGGCTACTAGTATTAGGTCGCCTTTAGGTTCAATCTAAAAACATTATAAGAAAAAGTTAAAAAAAATATTATAAAACCCGATTACGTAAAAANGCATTATTAATTTATACAGAGTCGCGGAGGTTGTAAAACATATTTGTTTATCGAAGAACGGGTCACATGTCCCTCCAACACTGAGGGAGGATCGTGCGACCAGGTGAGTTGATCATGAATGGAGGGCCATTATTACGTATATAATGAAACCTCATTCATAAAAATCTATTCAATAGTTTAGGCACTACAATAGAACATACACTGATAAATCTGCCTAAACTATAAAACTTCCTTGTGCCTTTACTGTATTCGGGTATAATGATTTTGTGGTTTTACATATGTATTTATTTCGTAATTTATATGGCTTTATGCATATAAACTATTTTCTAAATTTATCGAATGGAATAAATAATAAACATTTAATTATTATAGTAATTTTGACATACAATAATATGACATAGGTTAACACCATCTAACGGAGACGCGCCGAACTACGTCGTAACTATTTAAGCTGCATCGCGCAAATAAAGCTTTATTTGATTGCATTACACCACCCCTTGTTAGAATCTTAATTGTATCAAATAACTTTCAATTGCTCAGAGCATGTCCAAATTCTATATTTATAAATAAACAGTTGGCAAGCAGAAGCAATGTCAAGGATCTCCGCTAGTGTCTTCCTTTAGTGTTAGAAAGAGATAAAATACATACCTCTACATAAAACGGTTCAAATTATTTCTTTTTAATATAAAGTGATATAAATAATACAAACCTTTTTCCCAAATTCGTAACTATTAATGTCGCTCATATTCTTCCAAGGTATATATTTCTTCTGAATAGCACCAATCAGCTCATCATCTTGAACAATTTTACTCCTACTCTCATCACCAACTCGTTCAATAAACTCTTCATTATCTCTTTGACAAGATCTCCATTTGGTTTTGAATTCATCTTCAGCCTCCACATAACTTTCATCAAAGTTTTTTAATTGATTTCTAACAAATTCTATGTCAACGCATTCATTATTATCAATATCACAATATTTTGGTAATAAATAGTAAATAAAATAAGGATTCCAATTAGAAATTATATCAAAATTATTTGCGAAATAATCTATTTGGAGTTTGGTATAATTTTTATCTGTGCTACTGTCATTAAATGTGTTTTCGATGACACTTACTGTGTAATCAAACTTTGTTGATTTTCCCGCCATTTTGTACAAAATGGTGGATAAATATTGCGCGTTTAGTCGCACATTGAAGAGCTGTCCCATTGTATGCGAGAGAAGGAAGTCTAACACTTGGTTGTATTCGAAATCGGTATAGGTTTTGTTTTTTATTTTATGTTTTAATAACCAATACATGATAAAGAATTGAGATATTAGAGGAACATTTTTTGACTTTAAGATCTGTAAGGTTTTGTCTCCTAGTGATATTTTCTGAAAAAAAAAACTTAAAAATTAATAAAGATGTATATTAAATAACATGCCCCGACTGGGTCATGAACGCAAAGCCTACGCGGGTTGCAAATTATGGCAGAGAAAGTTTTTTTTTAAATAAATATAAAATAAAGTATGAAAATTCAAAAACTCCTTTCATAGAGGATTCCAGAAGTCCTAACGCGATCAACGTGTTATGGCATGCAATGGGGCAGACCTAAGTGAAAAAGTGGACAGCGATGAGCTTACGGTGATGATGATAGACACCAACCAGCTTCATTCAATTATTAAGACATTTTTACCTGTATATAAAAACATAAAGATATGAGCCACTCTAAGCATATTCTCACACTTAGTTGGTGAGGTAATTTGACCAACAAATCTAGACACCAGTTTAGCAACCACTCCAGATTTGTAGGAGACTTCAACAAAATCATCAACATGTGTTGCAGTGTTGCAAGTAGGGTTTTATGCACTTGAGAGTTGCCATGGTACCTAAAATAAGAAAAAAGAATATTAATATTTTTTAAAATACCTACGTAAATTATTATGTAGCTTCTTTTTAAAATACGTCAATTAAAAAACGTCTGTTGAGAGATTAGAAATACAAAGTGTCAACATCTCTACTCTTCCTGAAAGTAATATTAACAATAAAACGCATAGCAGATTTCTGAACATATTTGTCCAACTCGAAGAATTATCTTATTAAATAATACTGTTACTATCAAATCATCATCTTCCTAGCCTTTAATATTCCCAAGATTTGGGGTCGGCTACTAGTTCAACCGGTTGTACTTGAATATCAGTTTTTACACGGAGCGACTGCCATCGGACCTCCGCAACCCTGAGGGTGAACTGAATTCGAAGGTTGAACTAGTTGTCACTATATTTCGACCTTTTGCGAGGAAGTCATCTCGCAGAAGGAGGCGCGGAGAAGGCCCGGGAGGACGACCTCCACTCGAACCCGATCCGTCGCCGGCGAACCGGGCGGCGGAGGCGCGCATATCAGCGCCTCATGCCGCCCTGAGTGTGGCCGCGGATGGGCGGGACGGGTTTCCCCTCCATCCGCTTCGGAAGCCAGCCGCTGCCGCCGTACGTCGCCTAAATTGAGAGTTTTACCATCAGATGAGGGAGCCAGCTTCAGTTGCGGGCAGGCGCTGGGAGGGGTCCGGATGGCGTAAGAAAGCGGTTCCCGGATCTCTCCCGCCTCAGGCGCAGAGTGGCACACCGTGTGGTTTTAGTCGGTTCGATTCCGACACACCGCCCCGCCGCAAACCCCGGTGGGGTGAAGGCCCGAGGCACACACGTAAAAAAAAAGTTGTCACTATATTTGAGAGCACTGACTTCCCAATAACGAATGCCAAAGATGCTCATGACAACTGGGGCCGACGGCTTAACGTGCTTTCTGAGGCACGGGCGGGAAACAATGCCATCTTTCAAACTCCAGGCTGCTATTAAGAATTTCTTATAAGAAAAACCCAACATCAGTCCGACTCAGGAATCGAACCCGAGACCTCTGCAGTCGCTTACGCTAACCACTTGACCAACGAGAGAATCAATACTGTTAGTATCAAATAATAGAATACTATTTCTACCAAATAATAGAATACCATTTCTACCAAACTAAGGTTTCATATAAAACTGGTGATAGGGAGCTGAAACTTAAAAAAGTTTGTTATAAGAAGAAAAGGAACAGTTTATTGCCACATACCTCTGCTTATTCCGAAATATATCGTCAATTTTATTGGTAATACACTTTGAAATAACTGTTAGTGTTTCAGTGTTCTTTATATGATAGAGTGTTGCTATTGATAAATATTGTATTTCGAAGTTGAAGTGTACGTCGATACTGCGAAATAAAAAATATTATTGTTATTTACGAAAAAAGGTATTTTAGAAAAGATGACAAGTTATTGGGACTAATCCTTCCCATAGGCCCACAACTGTAACTCCTGTGCACTAGGAACAGCAGTGAACCACGAACACACCGAGTCATGACACGGGAAGTCCCAGGAATAGTTTAACTATCATGGAATACGCAACAAAATTAATAAATAACAAATTGGAAGAGTTCGAAATATAATAAATCCACTTCCCTCCTCAGCAAAACTGAACCTGACCTGCTGAATTCTCATACACACTCCTACATCCATCCACAAATCTTTTTCTTTCCCTCGCCTTCCATCTTTTACCACCTTTCCTTTTAATTTATTCATAAGGCCATATTTCATAACGTAACACCGCGGAGCGAAGCTAGTCTAAAAAAGTAGCCCGAGCTACGCCCTATATCGTAAGCTACATATCAGTGAGTCTCGTCAAAATCAGTCCAACAGTTCAAGTGATTAGCAAGCAAACAGACAGATAAAAAAAATTAAATTGATTTTTTGATGTAATTATCGTATATACTTTCATTTGCATTTAGTGAAAAGCCGTTAATTTCATATCACAAACAGACACGTCAATTTTATTTATTTCTATAGATTTTCCCATCTGAGCCCTATAGTACCTGAGTGACGGAAATAGTTCTGACCCCTTTAAAGAGGATAGTTATATCAATATGTGTTTTATTTCAAATAATATTTATATCGCTTAATTGTACACCCGATAATTATATGCTTAATGCTAGGTCCGTACAAATGGCGGCCTTATCGCCAAAAGGACATTCTCTGTCAAGTAATCGTGGGATCGAAATAAATACAGGATGTATAGGGTAGTGTCTGGTGTACTAGAATTGTTTGGGAATGGAAAATAAAGGAGTGTTAAATTCTATACATACATAAAAAAATATCATAAAGACCACTAGTGACACAAAGAGTAGATGAGGAATAAATACAAACACAATAACGCCATCTAGTCCCAAACTAAACTTGTATTATGTGTACTAAATACATGATATAAATACATATGTCCTTTTTTGTAAATACAAACATATTGTACATAGAAAACACACAAACTTCGAAACAAATTATACAAATATAAACAAAGCAGATCATACAAACATTTGCAAACATTGCTATCACTGCCCCACCGAGGCAGCCAGTGGGAGAGCCACGCTTCGCCATGAATGGGTCGGCTCGACCGGAGTGATACCACGGCCTCACAGAAAACCGGTGTGAAACAGGGCTTACGCTGTGTTTCATCGAGTGAGTGAGGATACCGGAGGCCCATACCCCAATCCAACCCCAAGGCCGCCATAGTGTGGGTCTCCATGCTGCATTGTTCTTTTTCGCATTGAGGATGGTGACCACCACTCTTGGATTCTGCTCATGCTTTCCATCAGGCAGGGCAGAGTCATTTTGGTAGCTCAAATATAAAAAAAAAATCCTTAATATCTTACCTATTTTTGTCTATTCCATATGTGTCATCTTGAAGTATTTTCAAACACAAGTTATCAGTTATTCTGAAAACAAAAGAAAAGCTATTATACTAAACCAAAATTATAAATATTAAAAAAAAAAGGTTCCAAAAAGACCCATACTAATATTATAAATTCGAAATTTAATATCTATACACCACTGCACTTATTTTAATGTCATTATTTTTTATGTAATAGTGAGCAGACGTTTCGCCTAATTGTAAGCGATTACCGAAGCCCATGGACACCCGAAATACCAGAGGCGTCAAAAGTGCGTTGACAACCTTTGGGGAATGGGGGCAGGGGTAGGAGTGTGGGCCTCCTGTACTCACTCACTCATTCGGTGAAACACAGCGCAAGCTCTGTTTCACACCGGTTTTGTGTGAGGAAGTGGTTCACTCCGTTAGAGCCGGCCCATTCGTACAGAAGCGTGGCTCACCTTTGCACCAATATATTAAAAATAAAACATAAAATAAACCAAATATTTTACCTTTCATCTTTTCTTGGCACTGGACAGTACAACAATATTTCACATAAAATATAAATTAAATGCCCATAATCATGAACACCTATCTCATTAATCTTCCTAATTAAGTAATATAATGGGTTTGTCTTAGCTGAGCCATTTTCAATTATCTTTCTGCAGTATGAAATTATAACATTGTTGTACATCGCTTTTGATAGTAGACCATCTTGGGTTAGCAACTGAACTAACTCTTCAATGCAAGGTGAATACTGATTGTTAGACTTCAATTCTTCAATCTCACACCATACTCTTTTTATGAACTGTACCATATCAAACTTTTTTTCAGTATCAACCAGGAAGTTAACAATTTTATTAACAATCTTTAAAATCCATTTGAGACAACCATACCCTCCGCATTCTATAACAATTTCAATGTAAGAAATTAACCATTTCGCACACTCATTGAAGTCTTTCTCTTCATCTATCAGCTGATATGTTATTTGACAACTCTTCTCATAAAATATATTTTTTACTCTACCCTCACTTTCGTTCTGAGAATCTTTGAATTGATAGTTTAAAATTATTTCTAGAAATTCATTTAAATTAAGCATTTCGTGATGATATTTGGTTCTTAACATACTATTATTATGTAAGACTTTTATACAATATAAACTGAGAACCGATTTGTGCAATTCAAAATTATCCTTTAAGAAAAGTATGCATATCTTGTAAAGTTGTAGTAAAATATCATCTAAGTTCTTATCTGTAAAAATAGAACTATCTTTCTCAAACATAGGCCCAGCATCACCCATATAAAAGTTGTCACTTGAAAACAGACTTGTAACATACTGGATTAAAGTTCTATTTTGCCTGGCGACTAGTTCATGTAAAATTTTCTGAACTGAGTCTCTACTTTCCTCCGTTTTACTTAACAAATGTATTATGAAAATTACATCCTTCATGCATCCTTTTTTATCAGAATACTGTCTATTTGTTATGTCGGTTAACTTGTCAATTTTTTCGTTTAATACATCAATAAAGGTGTTTATTCCTTGATCATTATTATTTGAAAGGTAGAAAAGAATAAGGTCTATATTTTTTATACTTTCCGATAAAGATTCGAAACAAACACTTCCTTCATCTTTCAAAGAGGCAGGTTGTAAAAGAATTGTGTACTTTTCTTTCTCTAATTGTAAAATGGAAATAATCTTCGCAGCATCTCTCCAGTCAAGATTTTTTATATAATTTCTTAAAAATTTCGCCAAATTTATATGGACTGCTTTTCTAATGAGTATACTATTACACGGTACTTTTAAAATGTCCATAAATATGTCAGATATATCGCAACTTGTGTCAAACATAACATTAGCTAGAACTTCCGTAAAGTAGTAATACGGCACTGGTGCCCACTTTACTGTGGGTATAGCATTTAGTATTGTCATTAAAGATGTAGAATCTTTAAATAGATTATCTATTCCTGTTTTAAGTACCTGTGCATTTGCATGATTGTCATAAATATTAACATCATTATAAGCCTCCAATAAAACCTTTGCTAAATACTCATTCCCAATTCTAGCTTTTAACTTATATTCAGCACATTTTAATCTGACTTGCATATTATCATGTTTTAAACCAATATTGTATGCTGCATCCAACCAGCACTCTCCAATGTCCACAGTTTCAAATAATTTTAATGATGGCAACACTATATTGCTCTGCTTCTCTTCCAAGCTGTCTATGAGTATGAAAAAATTATCCCAAACCATTTTCAAATTTTTGGAATCAGTTTTATTCCACATAAAAATAATATCAGACTTTGACCTTATACAAATATCTTTTCCAGTAAATATTATGTAATCTATAGCTCGTTTTGATAAATAAATTGATATTTTTCTAATGGTTGTATCATTTGTCATGATGCCATATAGAACAATGTTCCAGAACTCTTTAAGGAAGACAATTTCCGATTCAAATTTCACATTTCCAATTCCATCAAGAGCTGGTATGTAGTAATCTGAGAGGCAGCTCAATATCTTCAATGCTTTCTCTTTTCTATCTCCTTTTAACTGCTTTAAGTAATTCCATATTCGATCCAAAATATTGTAACCCATTACTCCTTCAAATAATTTGGGTACTGTGTCTGTCAAAAAGTACATTTTTAATTTGTCGTCATTTGAGTCCAGTATATTCTCTATAGGAGTTTCTAGAAAAGGCAAGGACAATTTGTTATTGGTTTTTATAACTGCATCTAATATGCTGCCACATAATTTTAACTGTATCACTCTGTTTAAGCCTATTTCGACTATAGTAGCATTTGAGTCATCTTCTGTTCTAGTATCTTGAAGGAAATTTGTATCCAGTAATATTTGCTGTATTAAATGTTCCGATTTATGCAAAATATTATCATTATTAAGACACAGTACAATGTTTATAATTTTACAAATATAATCAATATTCTCGTTATTAGCGTTTCTTATCAGTTGTGCCGTAAAGTCAAACTCATCATCATTTTCACAATCGCTATTTTCTTTGGTATTAATTAGATGTTTGTACTGCAATAACAGAAACACGTTTTGAAGATGCTTTTTCGTATGGTTACTTTTCAACATGATAGATTTGAGGCGCTTGTCTATTATTTCTTCATCTAGATCTAATAGATCAAGGAAGGACAGTACACCTTCTTGTTCATTCATCTTTATTAAACAGTTTCTTTCAGAATATTAGTATAAACACATATATATCAAGCATATTGTAAACCCAACATGACACTTCATGAGATATCAGTCATTCCATTGATGCCACTCTTGACAGTGACACTGACAGAAAATCGTGCGAAATGAAATACAGCTCTTGAATAAGCAACGATGTTGAACATGAATGATCTACTAAAAACAAATGTTATATAGTACACCATCAACTTCAACAAGTCAGCTGTGAATTTAGGATACGATACTGTGTGATTGCGGTTTCAATAATTAAATAGGAAACTATTTAAGGTTCCAAAAAAATTTAAAAACAGTAAAATACTACATATAAGTGCATATCAAAGTGGAGAAGTCACAAGGAATATGACCCTTCCCCTAAACAACATACATTTACGTACCTAAAATCCTGTCCCTGGCCACTTTATATTTTACTATTTGCTGCATTATGAAAGAATGCTTTTTTTAATTAGAACTACCTAATTGTGTCAGATAACAACTTCATGCGAAATCTAGAACCGATGAACTGAGGCCGTTGACAGGAGAGGCCATATCCAGCAACGGACTGTTAAACTTTTTACCCGACCGCGAAAGAAGGAGTGTTATGTTTTTCAAGTGTATGTATGTATATTTCTTTGGCACGTCCTAGAGCCTAAATGGCTTGTCGTATTTTTATAGGAGTGGTGTCATTAGATTCACCTTAGCTGTGAGAAAAGCACTGGGTACATCAAAATAAAAAAAAACAACATTAAGGATTTTCGGTGCCTAAAAGTAATCTCAAAAAAAAGTTTTCAAAACGCACTGAGTGTGGTATCAAAATAAAGAATTTTAAACGGTGATTACGAATATATATATATATAGATATATATATATATAACTTATGTTATGTGTATGATATTGACGCAGTCGAGTTGTATTTTTTAATGATTCATTAGAAGTTTGGTAATATCATGTTTGAAAGATTGTTTGTTTTACCGGGCTATTTCACACTTAGTAACTTGATTGGGCGGTTGTATAAAGGTTTATCATCTTCCTACTCCAACTATCCTAAGTAGATCATTCCAGAGGCTCAGGAAACTTTTCAGGTCACTACATGTTTCCAGGAGTCATGTTGATTTGAGGATGTCCTCCCACTTTTTGAGAACATGATGATTGATTGATGACATCTGTGAGAATGTGCTGTGCATTTAGTGAGTGTGCATGTTTAGGGAACAATGCCCTGTCAGGATACCTATGACCTTCTTGAGATCATCCCTTTTTGTCTAACCAGATTGCGGGCTAATCTTATCTATGCTACCGATATCTACGAGAGTATAAAAAAATCACGTCTCAGCTCCAGTCCAGCAGTGGATAATTGATGATGAAGATCTATTGGAAGGGCCAATAGATCTTCATCATCAATAGTCTACTGCGTGACTATATATATAATAGAATAGAATAGGCCTATCTAATTGCACGCCACTTAGTTCGATAGGCCTTACCAAAATATAAATACAGTATGAAATACAGTACAAAATTATTCTCGGTACTAACATCGTCCAATTGTCATACCTTAGTTATTATTAGTTTAACGTGATTCTAGGTACTCACATCGTCCAATTATCCTAGTTATAGTAAATTCTGTAATCAAATATTAAATTAAATTCAAATGTTATTTGGTTTTCTTCACATCTCCACAGTCTACATAACTCACAGCCTTGTTTTTATTTGGGCTTGGGGTAAGGGTAGTAGTGGTTCGGTTCTGACCACCCAAAATAAGGCGCGCCTCTGGTAACCTCAGAGGGTATTAGTCTGACCGAGGTGGCGTGCGCCTTAGCCGAAACACCCCCGTGGGATTTGGAGGCGGAAGTGCTCGCCAAAGTTTATCGATGGGTGACTGATTTCCGGACGGAGAATGGCTTATGCCCTCCTCTCGTAGATGTACGCGAGTAGCGTGAAGCCGTTCGTCAGGCCACGATGGCTCGCTGGTCGGCTTGGATGGGGGCTCAACGCGCTGGTTTGCCACCTGAACTGGCTAGAGGCTCTCCAGCCGGTCATCCCCGAGTGGACAGGGTGGCAGCACGGGACACTTCCTTCCGACTGACGCATTCCGGCCACGATTGCTTCGGGAAGTACCTGCACTCAGTCGCTAGGAGGGAATTTAGTCCCACATGCCACCAGTGCAACTGCAGTGAGGACTCGGCCCAGCATACGCTGGTGGTATGTCCTTCCTGATCGCCACAGCGTCGAGCCGCAGTACAGTCATAGGAGGAGATTTCTCGCTACCGGATGTCATACGCTCTATAGCCTGTAGTAACAGCAGTTTTACTGCGGAAGACGTATTCTCGCAGAAGGAGGCGGTGGAGAAGGACCGGGAGGACGACCTCCACTCAGACCCTATCCGATATCATATAAACGTTAAAAAAAAGGTAATAGTGGTTCCGGTCCACAAACTGCCATTTCCAATCTCAGCAATTGGCTTCCATCTGCAGCGTCGTTGCCCATTGAGTCCTTATGTCATTTTATCCATTGCAAACCAATTCTGTTTGTGGTTGCAATGGACTGGAGATTTTTATGATATTTCTGGGTCTGATAACTGCGGTGTATGAACAAGCAACCTTTGGGTTAAGACCCCATCATTTACTAAACTAGTTTTCTACGCTGATTAAAAGCTATACAGGTCTTTCTTGTCTTTGCTTCGATGTGACTCACTCGATTATGAGGCTGTCCACTACAACTACTGTTATCCATAGAAGCGGTGATAAGATACTACCTTGACGGGATCCTCGGACTACACTCGCTCTCATTATAGTATTAACCGTGTCTGAACCGCCCTTTTACTGACCAGCTCAGTGATCCAGTCTGTTATGAGTGGTTTGGCCTTTAGTTTTCGAAGGGCGTCGAAAATGCTGTTGTGTATAATTTTATCAAAATCGCCTTCTTTGTCCTATAAAAGCGGGAACCCTTCATCCAGTCTCGAGGATTTAAAGGGTTTAAAGCTTTATAGCGCCCTTTTGAATGAGACATTCAGGAAGGTGTGCTATATCTAACTTTACTGCACTGGTTTCATCGTTCGCGTAAGAGCCGTCTTTGTTTTAAAAGCACCTGGGAGGCTATGGTCACCCTTGATTAGATATTCTTTATTTTCAAGGTTCGATTTGTTAAGTTTATACTGCTGCAGATGTCACGCCAGGCCTCCGTGATCCGGGATCTGATCTACAGATGATTTAAAAACTATACCATCAGGTATAGTAGAGCCATTTTGGCTAGTGGCCAATACATAAAAATATACCTACATATAAAAAAAAGGAATATGACTTTATTAAAAAAAGGAATACACAAAATTATGATAAGCAAGTGATGCTTGATAGTAACAAATACAGTTTCTAACTAAACAGTACTTCTAACTATGAAAACTAGGTTGACTGACAGAATACCTACTTATATACTCTTTTTGTAAGTTCAAAGATCCAAATTTCAGACGCGAGGTTTGAGGTAGCACAGTTTAGGGCAAGCGATTGGTGCGTAAGCCGACCCTTGTCTGCCGAACCGCGTCCACGTTCCATTCGTCTCCGATTATACTTGCGAGCAATGAGGTCAACTTAGTTATACTCTTTGTTTTTGTTGAGTTGGTTGTTGTCAAAAGTTTTTGTTAACATTTTAAATTCGACTCACACAGAGTGCACTTATTTTTCCAAAAAATGGTTATTTTTCTGTTTTATCTTTTTATGGGTTTTTGCCTTTTAAAATGTTTACTTGGACGAAAGGAATTTGTGATGTTTGTTATGTGTTTTAAATAAAGTATATGTAATATATGTGACCCGAAGTCGTTGCTCTGCGTGTACTAGGCGCGAACTTACCTCCACTACTTCGAAGTATGGCCAAGTTACGAGCCGACACCTCTATTGTTTCGAAAATTCCTGAAAAGGCAGTTTGTTATTAAAAATAGATGACAATGATAGCACGAAGTTATATGTTTAAAGTCTGTAATTTTAAGATCTGGAACTTAATCTGTAACATCTAGCATGACAGCTCATTAATATAAGGAATTGCCTTAGAATAAATGGCACAATAAAAAAAAAATAATGGTATATATTAAGTGAAAGTGTATATAAAATAAGAGACAATTATACACCATAAAGCTGATTCACTTAGTCACTGTGATGTTAGAATTATTTACGGTTTTTAGAATAAAATTGAAATTTCGCAAATCAATCGTGTTGCCTTTTTTTAAAGTCTAGTAACACTAGTATTTTCGTCCTTGTTCTTGCTGCCAAAATCGCCAAAATTTAGGAAAATCCTCCATTGAGTCTCAGATTCCGTTTTAGTGTACCATTGTAAATTAAGTTTCTAAATCAGCTGGAATTCTATTGCTTTGCCAATTTCTCTAACTGTTCTTTAACCATTCTTTAATAGAATATATTTACAACGTAAGCAGCGATGGAAGATAATTCTTCAAGCGATGACGAAATTCAAGACTCTCCTGCTAGCCCCAAATTAAGTGGAAAAAAGCTGAAATTAAATGATGGAAGTTCTCAGGACAGTTTACAAGAGACAGGTACAGGTAACATTGTGCTATTTCAGCTTTAACTTAAAATAATATGACGTAAAAACTAAAGTGTCCATTTTGATGTTTTTATAGCGATGTCGACGAAGAAGGATGAAAATGTGGACAGTGGAGTGTCTGCGGACAAGTCTGAGAGTACCAGCAGCGAGGATCGTTCAGCGGGTGCCTCTGAAGGCCCCTCGAACGAAGTAATAAATGCAGCACCGTCAGGAAGTAATGTCCGAGCAATACTTCTCAACATCAGACGTCCAAAATGTACTAGGCTCTACAGAAAACGGAAGACTCCAGACAGAGACTCAGATTCCTCTAGAGATTCTGATGATTTGTCTGCAGAAGAAAATGTACCAGCTACGAGGAGCATTGAAAATAGTGGCTCTGAAGATGAGAATGACGGTCTCAGAAGGCTGGCTGGATTGGCCCATTTCCTTAATCCGGATATGGATTGTAGCATGTCACGGAATGGGTGAGTAATTTGAGATTTTAAATTTTCAAACATCTTGGACATTAATCATGTACAGATTAAAAACAGTGTAGATTGGAATGATAACCTATATTGATAAATATGACCTTTAAATAATCAATAGTTAAATCCAAAGCTAATTTAATGTGTACTATATTCTGAAATAATTATCTCATATGGTATAGTCCCCTGCTTATAAATTTGTGCCCTTACTTTTAGTGTCAATATCTAAACTTTTCAAACAAAATACTGGACACAACTAACTTAGAAGTCTTTATAAAGCCAAGATACAACAGTGTCATAATATTGTGTAATTTATATACAACTTCCAGTCTGCCCTGGCTCATTTCGGGTCTCACAAGTTCATTTCGCGATATATATGATAGCCTATCTTTCTTTGACATGTGAGACTTTGTTCAGACGTCTTCAAGAAAAAATATCTTCTTCTTAGGAAGGCAAACTCAAATGCCACATGGTATTATAACCAACCAAAATTAGTCAATGCTTAGTTGGTTCAATAAGGGATAAGGCAGGTGAAAATATGTGTTCAGAGAGGACTGGAGCGTAGAGGATGACATTCCGCCCGTCAGGGAATCGGTTGTAAGGGTGGCTTTGTTGTGAATTCGTTCGAAGAACACCATCCTCGGACCGGACAGGGTACCAGCCCGAGAGATAGCCAAGCCGTAGACCTTATGTTGGACCACCTCAGGGAAGTATTGGACGCCAGCTTGGCGTCCGGACGCTTCCCCGAGTGCTGGAAGAGCGGGAGCTGGTCCTATTAAGGAAGCCAGGACGGCCTGCCAATTTGGTCGCGGACTACAGACCCATAGTTTTGCTGCACGAGGTGGGCAAGTTGTTCGAGAGGGAGCTCCCTGCCCACATCGTCCGGCACCTCAGCGAGGTGGGCCCGACCTGTCGGACGCCCAATCTGGATTCCGAGAGGGGCGTTCGACGGTCGATGACATTATGCGCCTGAGGGCCGTGACCGGAAGAGGTGGATATCTGTGGCGGCGTGGTGTTGGCGGTGTCTCTGGACATCGCCAACGCTTTTAATAGTCTTCCATTCAGCTGCATCAGGAAAGCACTCCAGAACCACGTTGTGCCAGAGTACCTGAGGCGGCTGGTGGTAGACTATTTAGAGAAGCGTACCGTCGTGAACGAGGACCGAGAGTGCGCCTTGAAACGGCGACCCATGTCGAGCGGCGTTCCGCAGGGGTCTGTCCTAGGACCATTCCTGTGGAAAGTGGGGTGCGACTGGGTCCTTGGAGAGCGTCTCTCCTGCGTCTGGGCGTAATATGTTACGCGGATGACACGTTGGTCACAGCCCAGGGGAAAGAATTTCCAGGAGACAGCGTGCCTAGCCACAAGGGGCGTCTCTCTGGTGGTCGGGCGCATCGAGACGCTGGGCTTGGACGAGACGTAGGCCCTGTTGTTCCATGGACCCGTCGCGGGCCGCCCCCCGGCGCCTCTATAGTGGTCAACTCCGTCCCCGTACCGGCTCGGGCTCCGGCCGCACCGTGTCAACCGAGGCGGCGTGCGCTTTGGCCGGAACACCCCCGTGGGATTTGGAGGCCGAAGTGCTCGCCGAAGTTTATCGACGGGTGGCTGAATTCTGGGCGGAGAATGGCATCCGCCCTCCCCCCGAAGAGGTACGCGAGTTTCGCGAAGCCGCCCGTCGAGCCGCGATGCTTTACGGGCACGGTTGCATCGGGAAGTACCTGCACTCGGTCTCCAGGAGAAAATTGAGTTCCGCCAGCCACCACTGCGACTGCATTGAAGAGTCGGCCCAAAATACGCACTGCAGTCATCCGAGATCTTTCGCTGCCGGCCGTCGTAGAGAGCAGTTTTACCGCGGTCGCGACCTTCTGCGAGGAAGTTATCTCGCAGAAGGAGGCGGCAGAGAAGGCCCGGGAGGACGACCTCCACTCGGACCCGATCCGCCGCTGGCGAACCAGGTGGCGGAGGCGTGCCTACCAGCGCCTCATGCCGCCCTAACTGTGGCCGTGGATGGGCGAGACGTGTTTTACCCTCCATCCGCTACTTATGCCAGCCGCGAGGGGGCGACGTTACGCGTGTGCCATACGTCGTTTAAATTGAGAGTTTATAGCATCTGACGGTGCCCGGTCCGTATGGCGTAAGAAAGCGGTTCCCAGATCCCTGCCGTCTCAAGCGCAGAGTGGTACACCGTATGGTTTTAGTCGTTTCGATTCCGAAACACGGACGGTGTTCCGAAACACCGCAAATCCCGATGGGGTGAAGACTCGAGGGGGTTTCCACACGTTCCAAAAAAAAGGTGAAAATATGTGTATTAATATATATTTTTCAATGACGTTTGAAATAAAATAGAAACAATCTATGCTTTGTTATGAATGTTATTTATATTTTTGAGAAGACTATAGAAAAATACATATCAAAGATGGGTTTAGACAGACAGATAGAGCTTATCATGTAATACACGAAAGCATTTAATTAAACTAGTGGTTCATTTAATTCCACATGTAGCAATGTGTTATTTTGATAAAGAAAAGTACTATATGTTATATCAGGATATTTGTGTATATTTGAGTAATTATCTGTTTGATAAAATTTTATGCACCTTAATCTATAATATATAAAGAAAATTTTAACGTTGTCCCTATCACAATTTTTGTATTTGTATATGTTTCATTGCATCATAAGGTTGCCTAGAAGAGATTGCTTAAAACATGAATTCTACCGAATACCTTGCATAAAAAAACATGCTTTAATCTTGTTTAGTAAAATGTCCAACAACCTAACGTTAGATACAGGCAGCACAGGATCAATTCTTATAGAGAATCTGGGGCATTCAGTTGACATAATGACAGTGACTAAAAGACTTAATAAAATATAAGGCTTTTCTACATTATCCTTTGAGTTAATACCTTAACTATTATTATGTACTAACTTTTGTCTACAGTTCTGCCTATATGTATATCACTTATTGCATTATTGCAAGTAGTAGAGTACCCTATGTCCTTACTCAAGAATTAAAGCACCAATTTCAATGAAGTTAAAAGTATACTAAATAAACTGATTTTCTTTAAAGCTCTACCTCCAATGACACCACCTCAAGCAGCTCAGATACGAATGACAGTTATGAATCTGACCCTATTATAGACTTGAACTCTGTAGATTCAGACTCTGATGAGGATAACCCTCTGTCTCGGTCTAATGAAGATGATGAAAACGAAGAGGACAAAGGCAAACCACCAAGTGTACTGCTAAAAACGAGGCCTAATCATAGTTATTTAATGCTTAGAGGTAAATATATGATGAATCATTTAATGCCCTAGGTAGTGCAGTGGTTGCATATGCGACTGCTGTGCATGAGGTCTTGAATATTACTCCCAGGTCGGACCATATGTTTGTAGTTTCTGCAAATATTTGTTTTACAAAAATAATTACTTATATGTATTCATAACAGTTGTCTTGTACTCATAGCGCAAGCTCTGCTTTCGCTGTTTGGGACAAGATAGCGTTATTAATATTATTATTACTTGCTTAGCACATTAATTTTCAAACATTTCTTCAGTATTTTTCTGTGATAGATTAATTTAATCCTAGTAAAAACTAGGTATACTGCTATTTTATTAATGAAATATATAAAGCATACTCTGTGTTGTGATGCATTAAGAATAATATGGGGTGACTTAGGCAACAAAGTATATTAGAAAACATCACTGCAAAGAGAACGAAAACTTGTAACAAACCTTAAACCGAGTAGGCAATAACTTTCTGCTAAGGATAGGACTATGTTGATAATAAAAAAAATAATTTAGAGGTGCGCCTATTGTACAGGAATTATTCAAATCCTATATCTCCTAATCCTCTCCTAAGAGGAGACCCGAACCCAGCAGTGGGACATTATGGGTTGTTGATTGATTGATATATCTGCTATAGCTGTTCAAAGTTAATAAGTAAAACCATAAACAATAAACTTAACGTGTATGTTTTGTTTTTTAGAAATAATTAATCGCGAGATGGGACTGACATTTCCCAGCGGCAAAACGACCAAAGAGGATGTAATGTTCGAGAGGAGGTTTTATGGATCTCTCCACGCCATTTATAGAATGAAGAAGCTTCACCATCTCAATAAACACAGAGGCTGTGTTAATTCTATAAATTTTCACCCAGAAGGTAAGTAATTTAGTATAAGTTCCAACCATTACTCCCTTAGAATAGCATGATTCCAAACATAAAAAGAAAATCTTTTTTACTTATGTGTGGTGGTATGAGTTTGTATAATTCCTCTCTCTGACAGAAACAGTTTTTTTGTAGCCGGACTATACTATTTTCCCTATTCCAGGACACCTGTTAGCGTCAGGTTCAGATGACACGAATGTGGTGGTGTGGGACTGGGCTCGCAACACCGCCATACAAACAATAAAGACTGGTCACAAATCGAACGTATTCCAGAGTAAATTCCTCCACTTGAACGCTAAAAGCCAGTTGAATATTGTCACATGTGCCAGAGATGGACAGGTGAGAACATGAAGCTGTAGTCAATTCGCGTTAAGAAAGTAATCTTTTGATAGTCTTCATAGTGAACTTAGGCCTCTCCGTAGAAATGAGGTTCTGGTCTACTATAGCACACTGGCCTGACGGACTGATATAGGATTGTATCTAGTTTTCCTTCTTTTTGCAGTGATGTTGCTCGTTGTAATTTGCTCCCTTAGTCGGTACGAACGACGGATACTACTAACACTAACATGGGATGAATAAGGATGATGCCAGTATGTAGGTGTTCTTTACCACACGGATTAAGAATACGTATTTTACATCTTAACAATGCAAAGTCCACTCTTGATACCGTAACAAACTAATGAAATTCAAAAAGTAATGCATTACTATAACAATACTTTATTCTGAAATCGTTTTTTACTAACGGAAATTGGTGACACATATTCTTTATCCATCATGATGATGGAAACTCAAAATAGAGAAAGTTGATAAGGATAAAAAACGTTTCAAGTTTCCGTGTGAAACCGTCATTTCTTGGCATTTGATTGGAGAGGGGGCGTGGCTTGACTGATTCATCAGTATTTTTTAACGCGAATGAACTAGAGTCTTATTAGATAAGGAATTAGGTTTAGAAGAGGATATATTTGTTAAAAAACATTATTGTTCGAGAGGGAATGACGGTTGGTGCATTCGCACGATTTTAGAACAAGTTGGTGATGAATTGTGGCGCACAACAATGAACTTTATACTGATATGCGTAAGGTCGAATATGGATCTACGCTGCACAGTTGATTTGATTGCATTCCGAATTTATTAGAATGTTTGGTTATTGGTTAGGGAATTCTCGAATGACCTGTTGTGGCAACTAATATAAATGAAGGCGCTTCGATCTAAGTGATCAACCCAGCGATCTCGATGATTATTCTGACTCGTTTGAACATTTTTAAAAGTTATTGTAATAAACTTTTTTAGTCTCATAAGATTTTTTCCCAAATAAACGAACCTTAAAACAACATTTTTTCTGAGCTAAAGACTCACGTTAAATTCAGTAGTTGTATTATTTGTATTGTGATATTAATTAATATTGCATGAATTGGTTACTGTGAGAAGCGAAATAAAGGATTATTTTCCCCCATCAACTCTAACATCATTAATATATCTTGTGACGTTATAAAGATACCTGAAACGAATACAAATAACAGTGTGCGTATCACCAGTATGCTGATGATCTGCAGCTGTATTCATAGGCAAGGGAAGAGGATTTGGAACGGACTGTTGACGAAGTTAATAAGGACCTATGATCCATAAATATTAAGGCAATACCTGTAAACCCTACCAAATGCCAGCCAATTGCTATAGGTAGTAAATGCATGATAAGCAGATTGAACACTGCTTCAATCTCGCCGATTGTATTTAATGGGCCCTCGATACCTTTTAAACTCTCGATAGGCGAGCTCAGGTTGCTCACATGAGTCAAAAGGTAAATGGAACCTTGCGAACACTATCGCCTTAAGAATTTCCTGTCTCCTAAAACTAAAATCACGCTTATACAATAGTTGAACATTCCATTGAACGTCTATGGCGATGTATGTTATTTGTGAAAAGTCCTACTTGAAATCTGATTGTTTTTTCATTCACCAAGTAGTAACAGTCTAATAGTGCTAAATCAAGCGGATAATGTGGACTAGTTTAACTCGGGCAACAACTCATTTTTGCGCCGGAGCATTGACGAAAAAGGATTTTTCTTAGCCTAACCTCGGTGTTTTTTCGCCAATTTTTTTGAGGTAATCTATCAATCAGATCAGCGTAGTATTGGCCTGTTATCGTTTGTTTTCAAGTAAAACGATCACTTTTTAATCCCAGAACACTCATGCCATCACTTTTTCGGTCGACGAATAGTACCTGGCTTTGCCGGTTGTGGAGAATTGCCATGTTTCAATTCCATTCGATTCGATATAGGTCATCAGTGGCTACAAAATGTTTTTAAAAATCTTCATATTCGTTCAAAATAACGCCAAATTCTCTGTAAAAATTTCAATGCGGTTGAAATATATTTCAGCTGTTAACAAACGCGGCACTCATTTTACTAAACTTTGATTTACCTTAATTCTTCTATCAAAATTTAGTTACATCTGCTCATCTATATACATAAAGTAGGAAGGTGACCAACTGACAAAAATACCCCGAGTTGATCTCTGGGTATCTTTCTTCTGCGCACAGCCCAAACCGCTGTAACTAGAATCCTGAAATTTTGCATGTAGGTTTTTTATATTATAAATAAATGATAAAAAAATACTGCGATTTTATTGGAACTTCCTCATTATACGTGCCGTGTCCAGGAGAACTGCCTTCTGCATTAGATAGACCCTTGATCCAGCCGTTTAACGTTAGTCTCTTAAGGTGTAGGTCGAGGCTCTTGGTTATCAAGCCGTAAACAGATACAACAATCGGAACAATGATCACCGAATCTACATTCCATATATCGACGATCTCGTGTAATAAATCCAAATATTTTATTGGTTTTTTTCAACTCACGAGATTCTCGTCATGAAGAAACAATCATTGCGCGGCGCTCTAAGCGATCTATCACCACAATATCAGACACATTGGCAACAATAGTCCTGTCTGTGTAATAGATCGATCCCAATATAACGTAGCACGACCATTTTCGAGAACTGGGTCGGGCACATACCTGTAGTATGGCACCTCTGAATTCACAAGTTTGTATTTGAGGGCAAGCTGTTGATATACTATCCTGGCTACTTACTCCTACTTACCTGAGAAGTAGGTACCAGCTACCTCCCAGTGACACAGTTTTGTTAATCATTCATAGGTACATTGATCATGATTTTCCCAATACAAGTAATATAAGTACACACAATTTACGTTGCCCCACTTATAACATACAAAAACATGCAAAACTAAATTTAAAATCAATAGAAAACGATAAGTTTGGAAGGTGTAGACCTTAACCACTGCCCTCTGGGCTCTTTCAAGGTGAAATAATGTGGCTCTTTGATGCTCCTCCCCAAGCCTCCAGTATAGATTGGCAAAGCGCGTAGTAAACCATTTTCATGACGTTCGGATCGGCAACATGTCTTAAATGTTTAAATACGTACATTTACTTCCGTACTCTACCACATAAACTTTCAATGTGTTGGTTGAAACGACATATGATCGTCAAGTAGGAAACCCAAGTAACGAGCAACAGACGTCTGAGTAAGTGAAGAACAGTTACAAACATCACTACAAACTTCCTGAGAGTGGACAGTGTGGAGGAACGGGTCACATATTCCTCCAACAAAAAGGGAGGATCCTCCGACCAGGCGAGGTGATCATGCCTGGCGGGCTACTGCCCAACGGTTGATGTTGGGAAGTTGTACATATGTTAATCGGCGCGAGAACTTCTATTGCGCGATGCAGGATTGGTAGCTTCTTCGTGCACTAAGTTACTCCGTAGTTCAATGTATCTTCGGTTGATGGCGTTGTCATATATTTATGTTGACGCTGTATGTGGAAGTCGCCATATCACTTCCCTCTAAGACCGGAGGTCGATATCTCGATGGGTCAGCTGTCCGTGCTCTGTTGCGGAGCTTGCCAGTGCCAGGAATAGTTCCAGTGAGTCGGAACTGAGTGCCGCAAGTTCCAGTGAGTCGGAACTAAATGCCGCTAGGTCCCAGTGAGTCGGGGCTGAAGTCCGCTGATC
Source organism: Hyphantria cunea (assembly GCA_003709505.1). Lineage (NCBI taxonomy): Eukaryota > Metazoa > Arthropoda > Insecta > Lepidoptera > Erebidae > Hyphantria > Hyphantria cunea. The sequence goes on from PKRV01000137.1 coordinate 45,433, forward strand.
CCAGTGAGTCGGGATCGCATGCGGTGCACGCGGTGCTGCGGTGAGGTTCCCAGTGAGGCGGGGCGGTTTCTTTGCTCGAGTTAATTCTATGTGTCCCTAATTTGGTCGTCTAACAGTGTTTCTCCAACAGCCTTCGCTAAAGATTTTACTAACATATACATGTCTTTCTTAGATTCAGGTATCTTAATATTATCAGATGCTCTTGGTAAGTTACGTATCTCCAGTCCCTTCGAGTTAAACTTGCGCTCAAAACTCTCAACTTTATTTTCTAGGAATTCTATTTTGTGTTTGAATTCTACCCTCTCCTCCTTAAGCTGTTGAACTTTTATAAGAATAGCGTCGTATTTATCCGACATAAATTGGAGACTCTCCTGCAAATCGATGTTATGCTGCTTAGTTAATAACTTGGAATTGCTGTTCCACCAAAGTTGATAATTTAGAGATAAGTTCTCGCATTTCAGTTTTTAAATCCTTAATTTCATCATCCTATTCACGTTTTCTCTTCGCAGGCACATTGCTATCTATCTATCTATCACCACAATATCAGGTTTATTGGCATCTATAATCCTGTCTGTGATAATAGATCGAACCCAATATAACGTAGTACGAGCATTCTCGAGTACTGGGTCGGGTTCATACATTTATAGCACCTCTGAATTCACAAGTTTGCATTTAGGGGCAAGCTGTTGATGTACTATTCTGGCTACTTGGTTGTACCTATGCAAATATTCGCCGTTAGCAAGACGAGAACAACCAGAAATAATATTCTTAATAGATTCCCCGGGACGGTGACATGCCCGACAGATATCAACCGTACCATCTTTCAGGATATATTTCTATCTATCTAGGATAGTTATTCGTCATGATAACTTCGTCCATAATCGCACAAACAAAACCTTCGGTTTCTCCGAAGAAATCACCATACCGTAGTCAGGAAGTTGATGCTTTAAAGTCTATATCCGGCCCGATAAAACTGGCCATGGAGTTCTTTGCCCTTCCATACCTTCTTGCGATCATTAGTAGTAAGTAGGTTTACGCCGATTCTCATTAGTCAGAGCGATTTTTTATTTATTATTATTATTATTATATTAACGTAAGTGAGCACTAAGATTTTGGAAATGCCGCCCCTGAGGGGGTAAAATGGAATAAGTGGAATATGAATGCAGAGATTCTCCAAAGGTGTTATTCAAGTCTTGTTTAATTTGATTTGGTGTTAAATGTTTTTAAGTAATATTTAATAGCGGTGCAGATTTCATTTTTCTCCATTATCCGAGAATGTCCGTAATATTATTATTATGAAATAAATAATTGGTCAGACATATTGTGGTCAATTTGTTAACATATTCTTATATCTAGGTCCGCCTGCTCCAATGTCACCCTGCGGGAGGCACGACAGTATCGCGGCGAAAGCTCGCGTCTCACTCTCGGGCAGCACACAAACTACACGTATGTGCGTCAGAACCACATCTCGTCATATCCGCCGGGGAGGACGGGCTCGTCATGCAGTGTGATGTACGGGCTGAGCAAGCCTCTAGGTAAGTCCAATATTGCTCATTGCGAATGCGAATAATGTAGTATGGTAACCCGCAATATGGCGGCCCATTGATATGCTTCTGGATAATTGGGCCTCCGGTCTCGCAGTCAGCGACAGCAAAATTACTGTCGTTTTAGGTTGGTCTTCTGTAATAATGAGAGGGTAATAGTTGCTTACCCTCGGTGATTAGAAACAATCACCGAGGGTAAGCAACGTTGGCGCGGTCAGTACCTGGATGGGTGACCGCTAGTGGCAGGTTACCATGCGCGTCTCCGTGATTCGGAGGTCACGTTAAGCAGTCGGTCCCGGTTGTTATCATACGATAACAGTCGTGAAGCTTAGTTGGAGGCCTTCGGGCGGCTTAAAAAACATCCAACGGCAAGATTTACGTAGCCACAACGTATTCTTGCCAGTCCCCAACCCGCACTTGGCCAGCGTGGGGATGTATGGCCTTAACCCTCTCCTGAGAGGAGACCCGAGCCCAGCAGTGGGACATTATGGGTTGTTGTTTAAACCGATGGTGTAGGGTTTAAGTGACCGCTCAATATTCAATAGGCACGATGACCAAGAACCACTAAAATTATGTATTTATCTGATGAAATGGGTTTCATAGAGTATAAAAATCGTTTTTTATTTCCTATTTAGAGCGAGATAATAGTTAATTAACAAAAATAAAACTACAAAATACAGCAATCCGCCATGTTAAGTTGAACACCAATCAGAGCGAGATATAATGAATATGTTTCGATGTAATCGACGATCACTTTAGTGTTTTCGTCGCGTTTTTTACAAACAGACGCCATGACACCACCGAGCGTTAAACTTAAAATTTAATTCGCATTTTTTCGTAATAAATCTTTAAATTTTTTTGTAGAAATATGACTGTTTTGACATTACGAGATAATTCCGAACATCATAAAACAATTTTTCAAAATTTGTCATCATGCCTATTGAGCAATATATTTCAATGTAAAATTTCTAATAAAAATAAAAGAGTTGCAATAATGCATATATTTTACGAGATGTTTTATAATATTCGTTATAATGAAGGAGACAGCTTAAATACCTGTAATTAACAAAACAGTCAATTACTCTATTAATCAGAAGAAAACTGGAGGAGTTAACTAGTATGTAACGAGTGACGGTATCTGCAGGCTGTTCCACGTGAAGGAGCGAGGCCTGCCGGTGGCGCTGTACAGCGTGAGCGGGCACCCGCTGGAGAGCCGCGAGCTGGTGGTGGCGGGGCGCGACCGCTTCGTCCGGCTGTACGACCGCCGCAAGTCCACGCGCCCGCTCGCCATGTACTGCCCCGCCTTCTTCAACGACCCCACCGACACCAGCGAGCCTGCCGTGAGTACTCACTCTGCTCAACAGAAAATTATTTATGTGTATTTTTGTCACTTGTCTAATACCTATAGTACAAGTTCAGATAACGTTGTGTGAATTGTTGATGTAAAAACATAATTTTTAACAAATAAACCGTCTTCAATAACTGGACCAAATTAAAATGGGATCACACGGGATGGGCTAGCTTTCATATAATGAAAAAACATCAAAATCAGTTTACCCAAAAACAGCTGCACTTGAGAAACACCTCCTTTACTGGAGTCGGATAACAAAAACACGTTTTTTGTGTCAGTTGTCTAGTACCCATAGTACAAGCTCAAATAACGTGTGTGTTATATATAACAATACAATTCACAGGCCCATTTGGGCTTATACTTTAACAGAGGGGAACGCCTGTGTATGCTTACTCCCTACCGTGTTGCTCTGTCTCTCTCTGCTCGACAAAAAGTATCGGTATATGTATTTAAATCACTTGTCTAGAACCTTTAGTACAAACTCTAATTAGTTTGGAATAGTGTTGTGTGGAAAAAATATATCGTGGATAATGGAATAGGTTTAAGCGGTCAAGCGTTTGCAAATCCCACATAAAACTTTGTGTGATCCACAAACTGTTATCAGACTGGGTGTTATTTGTGTCCGTTACATATATATTTGTGAATTTCCCGCGAAAAGTCTTAGTGCGAGAGCTTTCATTTTATCCAACTGCGTTAAATAGAGGGTAATGTTTTTAAGATATATTTTTTGTGTCTACATTTAGAATTTGGATTTTTATCCCCTTTATTTATTCTGTGGGTGTAGTAAGAATCTACTAAGGGTGTAAACAGAGCTACAAAGAAAGAAAATAAACGAGAATTAACCTTTTTTTTTACGTTTGAAAACCCCCTCGGGCCTTCACCCCACCGGGGTTTGCGGCGGGACAGTGTGTCGGAATCGAACCGACTAAAACTACACGCTGTGCCACTCTGCGCCTGAGACGGGAGGGAACCGGGAACCGCTTTCTTACGACATCCGAACCCCTCCCAGAAATAAGAATTAACCATATGCCAACCCATCTAGTCCATGTGATATAAACAGGCTAAAACCTTCTTTCTAGGGAGAGGCCTATATACAGCAGAGGACTATTATAAACTATTTATAACGATTGATGATGAAAAAATCAAAGCGTCCTAGAATGTGTATTAAGTAAATTAATAAAGCTACTTTTTACTCGACTGCTAAAGAAGGAGGGTTATGATTTTTGACTGCCTCGGTGGCGCAGTGGTAGCTTACGCGACTGCTGTCCATGAGGTCTCGGGTTCGAATCCTGGGTCGGACCAAATGTTTGTATGATCTGCGAATATTTGTTTCGGAGTTTGGATGTTTTCTATGTATAATATGTATGTATTTACAAAAAAAAGTATATTAGTATTAATATCAGTTGTCTAGTACCCATAGTACAAGCTTTGCTTAGTTTGGGACTAGATGGCGTTGTGTGTTAGATGTCCGAAATATTTATTTATTTATTTATATGCATATTTCTTTGGTACGCCCGAGAGCCGTATTTTTATGTAAGTGGTGTCAATAGATTTGTCTTAGTCGTGAGAGTGACACTGGGTACATCAAAATAATAAAAAAAAACATAATAAATAAAAATTTTCAGTTCATTCTATCTCTTCAATTAATCGCGTTTTTTTTATTTTAAATAATGCCTTACTTGTTTATGTTATATGTTTATTGTTTTTTATTACCCGACTGGGAAAGAAGGAGGGTTATGTTTTCCAGTGTATGTATATGTATGTGTCCGTTTCTCTGGCACGCCCTAGAGTTTATACGGCTTGTCATATTTTTATGTGAGTGGTGTCAATAGATTCGTTTTAGCCCTGAGAGTGACACATTATAATTAAAAAAAAAACAAAATTAAGGATTTTTGGAGCAAAAAAGTAATCTCAAAAAAAAAGTTTTTACTATACATCGAGTGTGGTATCAAAATAAAGAATTTTTAACGGTTATTACAAATATATCTAAAACTTATATATTTTATATATTGTATTCACACAATCGGGTTCTTTTCTTTATTATTCATTACTTGTATAATGTTACTGTTTGTATCATTTTTTTTGGTTTTACTAATTCATATTCAAAATTATTTGCAGGTAAACGCAAAGAAGAGATTGAGGGCTTCAAACATGCATCTCACATGTGCCGTGTACAATCACGACGGCACAGAAATATTAGGATCTTATAACGATGAAGATATATACCTATTTGACACTAAAAACGACGTCTATGACAAGTGAGCTATTGTTTTTTTATCGCACTTTCAAACAATAAGTTGACACATCTCTTTTCAAATAAGCAGGAGTCGGTACTGTGATTAAACTGCTGATACACAGTACTTATTTTGACTGCCTCCGTGGCGCAGTGTTAGTGTACGCAACTGCTGTCCATGAGTTCTCGGGTTCGAATCCTGGGTCGGACCAAATGTTTGTATGATCTGCAAATAAAGCTATAATAATATATTGAGTTTATGATTTCATAACGGTTATGATTTTATTAATTCCAAGAACGATAAGCCTTTAGTTTTTAAAACTAATAAAAGTTATTTATGAATGTTAAATCTTCTGTATGATGCGCTAGATCTAAAGGTATATGTAGTAAAGTTATAAGGAGGTAGCAAGTGACGCTAAATACGAATACTAAGAAGCAATACAGTTGAATGTCAAGGGAATCCCCGGATAATAAACGCACTTTCTAAAGAATCTTTCTTCTAAACTTCAATCTTTCACTTACACATCTTTTACTGATTGAAACTTATACAGTTTTAGTTTTGTCCCGCTGTTCCGCCCACATGTGACATGAGACTGCCTCTGTGGCGCAGTGGTAGCGAATACGACTTATGTGCTTGAGGTCTCGGGTTCGATTCCTGAGTCGGACCAAATGTTTGTATGATCTGCAAATATTTATTTCGAAGTTTGGGTTTTTTCTATGTATAATATGTATGTATTTACAAAAAAATAAGTATTCATGTATTAATATCAGTTATCTAGTACCCATAATACAAGCTCTGCTTAGTTTGGGACTAGATGGCGTTGTGTGTTAGATGTCCGAAATATTTATTATTATTATTTATATTCCATTGGATCAACGACCCGAAGTAGGTCTTGGCCTCCGATACAAAACAACACACTATTGAATCCTGTGCTGCCTATCGCCAGTTGCCGGCTTGAAGCTCCCTAGGGTCCGTTAGAACTGTATCGCTCTAACGATATCCGGCTCTCTTTATACTTCTGCCTTACTTCCAACTTGGCCAAGAATCAGTGTGCTTTTACTTGTTCAACGATGTTGTGCTGAAAAAATACTTATAATATACTAGCTGAGCCTTGCATTTTTTTATCGTTTTTTCTTCACATTTTAGAGACAACACAAACGAGCTAAAAGAAGGCTTCACACATCGGTACAGCGGCCATAGAAATAGTGCTACATTCAAAGGTGTGGCGTTCTTTGGTCCCAAGAGTGAGTTTGTGGTATCCGGCTCAGATTGTTCCTTCATATATATCTGGGATAAGAAAACGGAATCTATCGTTCAGTGGCTGCAAGGCGATATGAATGGTGTTGTAAGTATTTTCAATACAAAAAAACTATGTTCAAACCTATTTCTACGAAAGTAGTGTTGCCAATATGGAAAATAAGTTATAAAATACCCAGTGTTGCCAACTGTTCAACTTATATCTCTTTAAAATTTTATCCAAAATCAATCTACCCAAATCATATCCCGTTAAATGCTGTATAATTCGATTTATAGTTAAATGATTTATCAACATAATCAGATATGTTTTTGTAGCATCATACCAGAACATATAGATAACTTTTATACAACATTAATAATGTAATTACTAAAACTTTACACAATAATAATTTGTGGATTTTGTTACATTTTAAGTTAAAATCTTAACCCTTCCACGCTTTGCCATAGCACATTGTAGTTATATTGACAAGGAATGAAGTGAAGAACACAAGCATGAAAAAGTTTCAAAACCTATAATTCAATATTATACCAACAATAACTTTTCAAATTCCCAGAGTACGAAATTTCATTAAAAATTGATACCGTTTTTAGATTACAATGAGATAAATCACATATAAATTGTGAGTTTCGGTAACAATATGGCTGAATATAATATTGTTGAAATCAAAATCATGCGTCTACGTTTTTCATCCGTTAATAAAATGTTGCTATTTTACTAAATACATCAGTGGGCTCATTCAGAATTCATTCATCATTTTTTTATGTAATAAATATTTATATATTTATTTCGATAGTCTAAAATATTTTCGACACATCGCCATCTAGTTTTCAGACTAAGAAGACCTTAAGCATGGCGTGTTTATAACACATAGGAATGCGTTTCGTTGATGCAGTTGAAACAATTTTATGAGCATAATTAAAATTATTTTAGCACAGTTCTAAAAATATGATTAATTAAATGTAAATAAATTTAAGATGATTTACTAAATAAACAGTACACTATCTGCTATTGTCCTTTATAGATAGACCAAGCCTATGTCACCTGGGCCTCATTCATAACAATAGTTTCAGTAGTACATGCACCAAAAGGTTTTACCTAGTTTTACACCAGACTTGCACTACCCTTACACTTTCTCTTAATCATGTCTTCTCTCCATCCAATGGTTGCCTGTAAGAGATTGCCTCCGGGCGATAAAGCCGCTAATTCTACTTCTCTAACTGTATGTTAACCTAGCAATGAATCTGGTGTACAATAAAGAGATCTATTATTATTATTACCCTCCTTTTCGCTTTTAGTCAGTCAGAACTTTTTATTTTTGAAGCGTACTCAAATCAACGTAACATTATAGACTACACGGTTGGCCTAGTGGTTTCAGTGGTCGCCACACCGCTTCCTACTGCGCCAAGTGTTGTGGGTTCAAATCCTATATGGGACAACACTTTGTGTGATCCATAAATTGTTTTTCAAAGTCTGGGTGTACTTTGTGTCCGTTATATGTATCTTTGTAAAGATCCCCGTGACACAGGAATGTATATTACTAATGCGGGAGTTGTCTTTTTTACAAATGAAAAAAAAAAGAAAAAAAAAGGAAAAAAAGAAAGAAAAAAAAAATATTAATACTTGACTACTGTTACGTCATGTCTTCTTCTTTTGATGATATTGCAACCAACCGGATCAGCTATTTCTGCCAATGTCAAGTATTAAAAGTCTTAAATTCTAAGTCTTCGAGTCTTCGTCGTGATGGAATTAATGAAATAGGGCCCGTCTTTCGCAAAAAAAAAAAACGATCTCCGTCACGTCATGTCATGTCATGTGTACGTCGATTGTCGCCCCATGTCCTTCCTCAAGAGTCATATTACTACCTCTATATCAAATTTCATTGAAATCAGTGCAGTGGTTAAGCCGTGAAAGCGTAACAGATAGACAGAGTTACTTTCGAATTTATAATATTAGTATGCTGGTTAATTCGACATAGATACTTTTCTAATTTAGTCGAATTAAACAATAAACTTGTATGTAGATTATAAGTGTAAGAATTGTTTGTTTAAATAAATCGTGTGATGTTTCAGGTAAATTGTATAGAAGCTCATCCGCGGTGTCCTGTGCTGGCCACGAGTGGGCTGGACAAGGATGTCAAGATCTGGGTGCCTCGGAGTCAGAACGACCCAACGTATGAAGGGTTAGAAAGGGTACGTGTATCTGTACATAACATACACAAACACTCGTACAAACATACTCATCATACCAGTACTTACCATTAGAACCATGATTTTTATTTTATATCAAAGCGATCCATTTCTTCACTAAACACCTGTGTTAAACAATTATTTCTTTTTTTTATGGAGTATGGGGCAAACGAGCAGACGTATCGCCTGATGGTAAGCGGCCAGAGGCGTCATAAGGTGCGTTGCCGGCCTTGGGGGATGGGAAGGGGGATTAGGGAAAGGGTTGGAGTATAGGCCTCCGGTATTCTCACTCACTCGGTAAAACGCAGCGCAGGCGCTGTTTCACACCGGTTTTCTGTGAGGCCCTGGTAATACTCCGGTCGAAACGACCCATGCATGCCGAAGCGTGGCTCTCCCACGGCTACTTCGTTGCGGGGTAGGTTTCTGAACGGTACTTTTAATTGTTAGTAGTGTAGAAATGTGTTGGTTTAAAACGTTGCAAGTACGAAAGAATTGAGGACTATTTCCGTCATATTACTTTATGGAGCAACGAGGCAGTTTATTAACCCTATCAGTAAAGAAAAAATATTAGAGTATTTAATAGGGTAGTTTTTTTTTTTATCTTTATTTTTTACAACTCCCGCATTCGGAATATAAATTCCTGTGTCGCAGGGATCTTTACAAACATACATGAAACGGACACAAAGTACACCCTGACTTAGAACAACAATTTATGGATCACACAAAGTGTTGTCCCATGTAGGATTTGAACCCACAACACTTGGCGCAGCAGAAAGCGGTGTGGCGACCACTGAAACCACTAGGCCAACCGTGTAGTCTAGTGGTTTAGTTTGTAGTTGACTGTATCGTAATCAAGTACCGATGTCTTCTTTATTAAAACGAATATTACAAAACATTTCGAAAAACATAAATATTACAGCTTTTACGAAGTGATCCTTTTGACGGAATACAAAAAGTGAGTGATTTGACTAAGATGTCAACTACCCTATTGTTCAACATTTTGTAATTGACAGTTCAACATTTTTCAAATTTAATGTTATGGTCCTGAATGATATTTGGCTTTTTATACTTTTAGACGTTAAACTCGTCAAAATGAATTACATAAACTTAGTTACTTGAAGCTCTTGACAAGTTCCACTAGTCATCTATGGTACCCATAGACTAATCAACTAAGATACATAAGAAACGGCTGCACCGATTTTTATGAAATTTTGTGTGCATATCGGGTAGTCCTGAGAATCGGGCAACATCTATTTTCGATACCCCTAAATGATAAGGGTGGCTCATCCCTAAATATGTTCTTATTTTTTTAGTCGAAATATAATGTTTGCTAGGTCAGTCAATTTGTTTATAGAATTACAACAGAATTTTTTTTTGAAGAAATATACTGTTTCGCCTTACCTTACCAACATACATGTAACGGACAAAGAACATTCAGACTCAGAACCACAATTTGTGGACCACACAGTGTTATCTTATGTGAAGTTAAAACCAAAACCCACTGATAAATTATAAGTTTTTTTTTATTAATCGATTTGGGAGCAAATGAGCAGACCTGCAACACTAGAGGTGTCGCAAGTGCGTTGCCATCATTTGGGGGATGGGGAGGGGTTGGGGTGTGGGCCTCTGTTATCCTCCCTCACTCGGTGGAATACATCGCAAGCTTTGTTTCACACCGGTCTTCTGTGAGGCCGTGGTATCGCTCCGATCGAGCTGACCCCTCCGTGCCGAAGCGTGGCTCTCCCATGGTATTGCTGCTAATAAAATTATATTCATTCTCAACTTACAGGTGGTCAGAGATAACAACATGTCGCAGGCCAGGAGTCCCCTGTTCAACGATTTTTTACCTACACTCTATAGCGCCTGGCGGGGAGAGAACCGACTGTTTTCAGACGACGACAACATCACATTATCGGATGAAAACGTTCCTTTCTCCTATGGCAGTAATATTGAGTTCGATGGCAATGTATGCACCACTATATAATGACAGCGATAGACGGATCTAGGATACAGCGGTTTGTTTCGTTACTATTTACTTCTATTTACTTACTATCGATATAGTTAATAGTCATTCTCTAATAATGTGTTCTTGGGCTAATTTATTGTTTTTTAAGCTGTAGAATAAGAATGCCAGGCCCCAACCACTTGGCCAACGTGAAGACCTATGGCCTTAACACTCTTCTGATGGGAGTCTCGAGCCTAGCAGTGGGACATTTAGGGTTGTTGATGAATTTGTAGTCATTATCAACAGTCTTTACCAGAACACAACCCTGTTTTTGGGAAGTTGTAGTTCTGCTATCCTGCAATGTATAATCCATTAGTTGGTTCGAAGACGCCTACAGAACGAATAGGGATGGTGTCAGCGCACCGCAACAGGGACACATTCACGTAAGGATCCGGCTCGAAGGACCACTGAATACACCCGTGGACTGTATTCAAGTATATACACCCCCCCCCCCCTTTGCGCTGCGCCGACTGTATTCCATATTTGTCACTAGTATTACATAGAAAATATAAAACAGTTGTAACATAGATTAGAACGAGAACAAATTATGAGACAAGGACCGACATATTTCTGTGGATACTGCTACAATTGTGTCTATAATGTGAGGGTTGAGAAACCATATTTGTTGAATAAATGATGTGTGTGTATATATATATATATATGAAGCCATTTTGATTGTAGCAAGAGTCTTAGGAAGTTCTAGAGTGCTTGTTATTTCGTTGTATCTTATTCTATTTAAATCATGACTATGTATAGTCGATGTTTGTATAGCTATATGTATATGCAGTTTTATAAATTGTACGAAGTACTCTCTATCAATCTAAATCGGTCTATCCGTTTTAAAGTTCTGATTCTATGAATAAACATAACGGTCAAACATACATTACCTGTATTTTTGCTGAATTGAAAAGAATATAGAATTTACTTTCTCATATACCTAGTTAAATTGAAAATTCTGTTAAATATTGATATTTTTTTGTCTTACCACAGTAGAATATCTTATCTTAGATAAGATATGTAGTACCAGAACTGAGGGCACAAAAATCTAAAATATATTGCACTTTGAATACAACAAACAAATTTACGATTTGTAGTTTAAAACAGTTTCATTCTATTGGCCACTTAATTGAAAATGTAATATGTATTTTTGCATAATTTTTTGTCTGTTCTACCTGAAATATCCCTCCCTCCTCACAAGAAGCAAAAATCATTCAGGTCTGAAAGGGTTAATTAAGTAAGAGAGTAAAGAAGTGGAGCGCTAAAGAAAATATCTCTAGGCCGGCATAATTGTAACCACCACTGTTGGATTCTTCTCGTGTTTTCCAGTATTCAGAGTAGAGTCACTTTGATACACACAAAACAGGATTAACATTCAATATAATATTTTTAGCATTCAACTTGGAGAACATTATTTTGTGTGACCGGTGCTCAGGACAAGATCTAATTTAACTGCTTACTTAAAATCATACCAGTTTCCCAGGATAAGTCGGCAATAATTTTTTTTTTTTTTTTATATTTAAACTGCCAAAATGACTCTGCCCTGCCTGATGGAAAGCATGAGCAGAATCCAAGAGTGGTGGTCACCATCCTCAATGCGAAAAAGAACCATGCAGTATGGTGACCCACACTATGGCGGCCTGGGGGGAAAGGGGATGGTGAGGGGGATAGGGGGCGTTGGATTGGGGTGTGGGCCTCCGGTATCCTCACTCACTCGATGAAACACAGCGCAAGCGCTGTTTCACACCGGTTTTCTGTGAGGCCGTGGTATCACTCCGGTCGAGCCGGCCCATTCATGCCGAAGCGGGGCTCTCCCACGGTAATCAAGCAAAGCATCAGTGTCATACATACAGTCTCTAACATACATCGTCACGTCAAGCTTTTGACAATCCAGTTGGACACAGGCCTTTACATTAAGAGGTTTTGGCCTATTGTACCACCTTATAGGGCCTGTTTCAAGTTTCCTGTTCCCTCTCTGGTAATGTTAGCCTGCGTAATTAACACCCAGAGTAATACGTAGACGATATTTTAGTCAAATTACGTCCTTTTTGTCATCTGTCAAAACGATCGCTTTGTATGAAAAATGTACTGAATACAAACTTATGACATCACCGTTTTAGACTACTCAGTTGAGTTATATAGTTCGATGTTTATTTGATTAAAATTTGTATTAGATATGAAATGCTGTAACAATTCTATTTTTCCAAGATGTTTTGTAATATTGATTTTAAATGGAGGAGACATCGGTATTTGTTTACGGTATGACACCATATTCTTAATTCAAACGGTTTCTCAAACATACAGTGTATTTCGGTGTTTATATTCTGCGAGACTTTTTGCGATTTTTAATTAATGGTTCATTTTACTAGTAAATAAAATATACATATATTGTTAAAAGCGCTGCGTACATACCTAGATCCGATATGTATAGGAATTAAAGTGTTGTCTTATAGCAATATTTATATATATTTAGTTGATTTAATACCAACTGTTGCTCTGTACTCTTTCAACATATTTGGATGTGTGATATTTTGTCTCTTTCTATCTTAGTTTAATATAATGCATTAGTCAATATTAGAATGAGGTTTAGTATTTGAAACGGGACATTTGTGGTTTGATATTTTCAATTATTTGATATCAACTCGGTAAAGCTGTTGTCTGTAGTATAGCTCTAGTTAATCACAGGTAGTGCTTCCTGAACAACCTTTGTGGTATAAAGTTAAGTACCTGAATAACCGGTTTTTTTTTAAATATTATAAAAATGAATCCTAGTTACATTGATTTGTCGCCTTCGAAACCCCCTGTACATATAATTCCATGAAAATCATTGAAGCTGTTTTTGAACCTTTGATTATGTATAAACATATGTGATCTTCTTCCCACTTCTAGTATAAAAAAATTCTCTACTCCAAACCAAATTCCTCGGAAACGGTTGGACTGATTTTCATGAAATTTTGTATGAGTATTGGGTAGATCTGAGAATCGGCCAACATATATTTTTAAACACCTTAATGATAAGGGTGACCAATCCCTAAATATTTTTTTTGTGACAATTTTTTTTTATATATGGCAAAATAACCTTATCCTGGTCAACCTGTCAAATAAATACACAGATAATAGTAATTATTATTTACTACATGGGAATAAACGCGATCACTTTTTAAAGGTTTTACAAACCTCTGATTTGCCTAACGGCGTGTAAAAAATACCTCTAAATAAGTGATCGCGTTAATTCCCGTGAAAATAATTATTATATCATGAAATGCTAAAGCTAAAAGAAGGCCCGGGAGGACAACCGGACCCGATCCGTCGCCGGCGAACCGGGCGCCTATCAGCGCCTCAAGCCACCCTTTTTTTTTTTTGACGTGGTGGAATGCCTTTACGCACTTCGCTCCCCCCCTGCGGGTACAGGGGGTTCACTTCGTGTGGGACTCCTGACTGATACCAGCCAGACTACCCACTAAACCACCACGGTGTGCCACTCTGCGCCTGAGACGGGAGGGATCCGGGAACCGCTTTCTTACGCCATCCGGACCTACGCCTCAAGCCACCCTGAGTGTGGCCGCGGATGGGCGGGACGGGTTTCCCCTCCAACCGCTTCAGAGGCCAGCCGCGAGGGGGCGACGTAACGCGTGTGCCGTACGTCGCCTAAATTGAGAGTTTTACCATCAGATGACGGAGCCAGCTTCAGTTGCGGGCAGGCGCTGGGAGGGGTCCGGATGGTGTAAGAAAGCGGTTCCCGGATCTCTCCCGTCTCAGGCGCAGAGTGGCACGCCGTGTGGTTTTAGTCGGTTCGATTCCGACACACCGCCCCGCCGCAAACCCCGGTGGGGTGAAGGCCCGAGGGGGTTTCCACACGTAAAAAAAAAAAGAAAAAAGACGCGTCACATCAAACCAGGTGTCTTTTAGAAGGCAGGTTTTGGTCTTCTAATCTGTGGTATGCATAACACATCTAGACAAAAAGTAAAATTTGTATGTCTGTTTGTAATATTAAAATAACCGCTTTTTACTAAATGCATATGTAATGTATACACGGTACATATACCAAAATATTTTGTTTATTACATTTTTTGTCTGTGTCTCTTTGTTCCGGCGAATCTCTGGAACAACTGGATCGATTTTGACGGGAATTTCACTGGGAGATAGCTTATAGTATAAGGAGTAACTTTTTTTTCAAACTTACTTCGTCCCGTACCCACGGTTATTGTTTTACCACGGGGTGCAGTTAGTATTAAATAAACTCATATTTGATAAAGAATGTAATGGTAAACAATTCCTAAGATATAAAAGAGCGGCAATACCGTAATGGTTAAAGTAGTAGTAGTAATATGGCTGACGTATCTTGACGAGTCCGAACTTCGCGCTAAAGGTTGCGCAATGGTTTTTTAGGAACGAAATGGTGGCATGAGGGTGAAGTACGGGGGGCGGTGGTCTAGGCTAGAGATTGACCATAAGTAAACACAATCATTTATTCAATCAAATATCGTAATCGATTAGTTTTATTTAGAAGTTATTAAATTTTGTTTATTTAAGAAATTCAACGAAATAGATTTACAAGTATAGTGAATTTTGTAGTTAATAAACGAGATTTTGTAATAAATAATATTTTCTCTTTTATAAAGACATGATTTACTAACGTCTGAAGACATGGTCGTATCGATCGCATTGCGTCTGAACACTTTTGAAGACATGATCTATTAACATCTACTCGAGTAACGACTGTTTGAGAAAATTGAAAACCTTCATCATCATCATCATCATCATCAGCTTATCGCCTCTCCAATTTCACGCCACTTAGTTCGATCTATGGAGTTCACAGGCCAGGTAGAGCGATGATTTGCGCGAGACGGCTGGCAGGAGCTGGATGCGAGAAGCCATAGATCGAAAACCTTATATAATTGAAAATAAATATGATTATATTAAATATATCGTAATTTTCAGACGATAAATATCGATCAAACAACACCCTCGGGCATGCGTATTACACATCCTTTTTTGGTTACTTCACGCTTATTGGTTACTTCGAGTGTACATGCGCTCGCAGCCTATGTTCAGACTCGCTAAGATACGTCGGCCGTATAGTACTTGCGAGTTCCGGTTCACATGTCACCGCACTAAAGATGAATCCACTCTTAACACAAGCAATTTCAGTTATTTGAAGGAATATTGAAAGTCCATATTAGTATTGTAATAATATTTTCTTTAAATATTGTTATCATTCTGACAATATAACAAATATGGAACGGATTGGCCAGGAGTAATATCAGAACTCCACTGAGAACCGGTATAAACTATTCTCTAATAAAACTACACTTGAAAATATTTGATATATAAGAATTTATGCCTATTCTTTTCTATGGAGCGGGTAAACGAGCTGAGTAAACGCTTATGGACACCCGCAACACCAGAGGTTTCACAAGTGCGTTGTCGACCTTTGGAAAACTCTCTCAAGAGTCTTAGTTAGATGTTAAACATAACACAGGTTTTCACGAGGCTGTGGCATCACTCCGGTCAAGCCTGCCCATTCGTGTCGGGAGTGTGGCTATCCACGGTAAATGCATGCCTATGTTTTAATGTTAAATCTCCCACGAATATACTTATGTTTTCAAACTACGAATATGCTAAAGTTGCCAGCACAAAAAAAACATTTGTCAATAGAACGTCATTCTAAAGATGTAGCTAATCTAATATATAAATACACAATATGATGCAATCGTAAACGGTTGCATTAGTCATAATGTATTTAAAATAACTATTGAGTTACGACCTTTAGTGTGTAATGCTGATAGCAGCATACTTGTTTTGTGAATATATATAAGTATTGTCTTTAATAACTATCACTATATATATATATATATATACTTAATCTACTTATCTTCACTTAGTATAAAATGAAGTCGATACCTCGTTGACGTTTAGATCTTTGAAAGTACACAACGGATTTTAAAGTGATTCTAGAGGAACGTTTATCTGTATTAAACTTGTATATTAATTTTGTGGTGTAAATTTAACTAACATTAAGCTATACGATGCTGGATGCGAGAAGCCATAGATCGAACTAAGTGGCGTGAAATTCGAGAGGCCTATGTCCAGATGTGGACTGCGATAGGCTGATGATGATGATGATACGATGCCGGGGGAACTGTTTGTTAATAATACGTTAAATTATCTAAAAATAAATAATTCAAAATAATAACTCGGGAAAATATTTTCTTTTTACAATTACTTTTCAATTGACTGGACGACGTCACCCAAAACAAGTTCCACTGTAGCGTCTGTCAATAGACTCATAATAATGGCTCAGGTAACATAGCCTTTATTATTTTTATAGTGTTTCATACAGACATTATTAACCCGCTCATTCAATAGAAACTGAAGATCGAACCAAGTGACGTGCAATTGGAGAGGGTAATGTCCAGTAGCGGACTGCGATAGGCTGACGATGTTTTATGTAGAGACAGGATGTGACACAGGCTGTGAATACCTTGACACACAAGTCGTACTGTAACCACGGCTAATGCTGCCTGATCGTTGTCGATATAAGACCGAGTACGAGAGTAGGAAAATTTATGGTCGTATAAATATATAGTCGGATCTTCAAGAATCCTAATAGCAGTTAGTGTTTTTTAACGATTAACAAACAATCTGAGAACTACGGATGTTCAAATTGCTAACGACTGTTTTTTATGCTAAAAATTAGAACAACACCCATAGTTCTTTGTTTTTTTATCTGCTCTAATGAAAAGTTGTCTTTTTGCAGATCCAACATTATTAATAGGAACCATATTGGACGCAAATGTTAAGTCTTTATTTTCACACATCACAATCAATAGCTTGGCATCTTCTTTATAGAAACGAGGTTTGGGCCTTGCCTCTTTTTGTTTTCAGTTGGCTCACCTTTGCTTCTATTGGATAATAAATCCGTTTCTATTTCTGTATGTCTTCAGGTCATAGAACAACATGGGTCACCGAGCGGAGGGGTATAGCCATAGCGTTTTCAAATGCAAAACAGTCTTGTGGGAAATCTTCACCCTTACTCATTTTAGACACGCACACAAAAACAATAGTCTGACACTACGAACTCACACATAACAATTAAAACAAAACATTCAGAAATACACGCATATTGTACGTGTAATACATTCCGAGTCATAACAGTGTATTGCGTAGGTCCTTTTGGGCTTATACTTTGACAGAGGGGAACGCCTACGTAAGGGTAACCCAAGTCGTATCACTCATTTCTCTATCACGACATTGCAGTTATATTAATAAATAAACAACTATATACAGTTAAAGCGATAAGGTGTTGATATCAGATAAGTATAAAAACTGCAAGTGTCCCTGTGGTTATGTATTTTAAAAAATATACTTTCAAACCCTGTCATATATAATTTTTGTAAATGTATATGCCTGTGATATCCTAGTTTGATTAATATTTTGATATTTGTACTAAGAGTTATATTTTTATTCGTTTTAAACAACACCAGATGGATAATGAATAGTTTGTGGATATAATTCTGTCAATAAGAATAAGTATGGCAACATTTCTTACACTGTTGTAATCAAAATAATCAATTTTGATGTAGTATTTAAAGAAAGTTCTAGATTTTTTTCTTACAAACTGATTGTATTCTGTATTTTCTGACGAACTGTAGTGAATTCTTCCACGTTTTTCTTAAACATTGCAATGGCAAGAGGATTCCCGCTTTTTTATTATTTCCATATTTCTACAGATAATAGAAATCCTTTTCAAATCACTAGTGTTAATTCCGAGTAAATTTCTTATAGCAGTTTACGTTCTTGTATGATCAATAAAACAGATTTTCTTGGTAAATACTATATTTGTTCTTAACTGTAGAAGCAAATTCCTAAATCAATATTAATGTGAACTGCTAAGAGTAAATGCATATTCAAATTATTTATTGCATATTAATTCCAGTTATAGAAATAATACCAATGATTGTTATAAAATAAAAATATTTCCGATGATTTTGAAGTATGTTTTTTGGCCGTAAGTATTCTTATTTCAGGTTCCAACAGATGAAAATAGAACTATAGATGTTATATATATATTATTGTTGCTCAACTAAAAGAGCAAGTTGTATTTTGACAATCATTCTACTTTTATATTCAATTAAATGTAACCAGATTATCGAATATCGAGTATAAAAATGTAATTTTGCCATTATTTCTAAAATGGATAATATAGTTACGGTAATTAATGTTTTTTATACTATGTTTGCCACCGCTCACCTAGGTCATATAATTATATTTTAGTTCGAATGTAATTTTATTTATCCTTTTATTATTACCTCCAAATGTGCATGGAGTAAAAAGTGTAAGGTTAGTCTCAATGTGTAAATAAATGATGATTTTCAATATATTTTCTGTTTATTTCCTTTTAATACGTGGAGTGGAATAGAAGCGAAGTTGAAAAAAATTAAAAAGTGGTTGATTACTGCCACCCTTCTAGGTCACCCTACAAGAAAATCGATTTTCAATATGGCGACGAATAAATAGGCACGCTGTTACGAAAAAAAAATTGAAAGTACTTATAAAGTATTTGAGAAATGGTTATTATTTGATATTTACCATCTATGAAATACCCCAAATTTAAAAGCAAGACATTGCATTCATTACATATATAATTTGTTTCAGACAACTGGTTAAATACACCTGGTTATATTGTAAAAAATATATTTAAATTACGACATCGTCATCATCAATATAAAGTAAAGGATCAATGTACTGAATAGCAAAATTTATAATGCATCGCATTTTGTACATTTAGCGCAATACCAAATTTTACTACGCGATGCTAAATATTTTATCGTAATGAACTTTTTATTTTCCCGCTTTTCTCTAATTGATTGTGGCGCCTCTTGGTGTCATAATTTGGCACTAATTGACATCGATGCGCTCTTATTATTCATAATTTTGTAAAAACGAGATTGTTTTAGTCAATTATTTTGTCATCAACACTTACAAAATAAGTTTCAACACCAATCTAAGCATTCTGTCAGTGGTTTTATGAATTAATAATGAAAATAAATGTGCTCATTTTTACCCACATGCTATTCATAGCTTGTTAATGGCGGATGCTTTCGACCAATGAGAAAGCACGCGTGCAGAAGCCCGCGCCATCTTCGTTTTCAAACTCGGCCGCTAGCTTGCTCAGTCAGTCAGTCGCGCGTCGGATTCGAGCAGCCGTACAACATATTATAAGTAATTAACACCAAAATCAGAACAATCATGAGCACCAATGAAAATAACAGTGAAGTGGCCGTCGACAAGGTCGGTGATGAGAAGGGTGAAGCTAAAAGTGACCTAAAAGGAGCCAAAAGGGCAGCAGAGGTGAGTGCACATGTCAAACAAATATATTCGTTTAATCGCTCGCCATTTTATTGAACGTTATTATAAAGGCCGCATTATACTTTCCTCTGCCGATTTTGGTAGGCTTCATACAACATTAAAACATAGCAGAAGTAGACTACACTGTGTAAGCACGGAAATGATTCTGACTCGAACCGGCTTATTTTTGGATGTCATTTCTGTGGAGTTATGCATTTTAGCAAGTGTACATTTATGAGTCAATAGAAGTTTGCCGACTGAAGCGTGGTCATAAGGGATGTGGGCTTTGTTCATAAAATGTTAACGTATAATAATTTTTTAGCTTTTGTTTACTCGTTTTCGATACGAAGGCATGACCTTGGCGGAAAAAAAAACATGGCGCGAGAACGTACGCTGTCCTCATTCATGTGGTTATTATTGAAAAAGTTTACAAATAGATGTTTCTGTACCTGTTTATAACTTAGCAGTAGTTATATCGCGTGTAATTACTATTTTAGAATTTCTTAGGGCTTGGGTTCACCGTAGCGTGACGCTAGATAGATTAGTAACATGGCCGGCACGAATGCCAGTGTTTGAGTCGGATTGACTGTCACAATCGCCGCGTAAATGATCTTTCCGCCTTATGTACTGTATATTATTCCTTCACCGATAACAAAAGTACTATATAAATATGCCATTTGTTATTCACATCGATTGTTTGATTATTGTTATTTTATTTCGGCACTTCCACTGAGTGGTGCCTAGTCAATGACCCGGCATTATTTTGCATGTAGGTGTATTACGTGTAGTATACATATCCTTTGTTCTACCAGCACTTGTTCATAGCCTGTACTCATATGAAGATTCTACAAACGCATGAAATAAGCGGGAATCGTTAAGATTGTTTGTAATTCATCGAAAAAGGGGAATGTTTTATGCTTATCTTCTGTACTGTTCCCGCGTATAGGTTACGTGCGTGTTTGAGAACGCATGGCGTTTGTGCTTTATAATAGATTTCAGTTCGGATATCGAAAACACGTAATGAACGACGCAACTAAGAGTGTGTAAATGCATAATTTAGTTAATATTTAGTTGTATATCGAGTAGACGGCGGCGTCACTTTGCAACGGTTAGGTAGGTATGCGCGGTGACCGCGTTCCGATCAACTTTGCTACGGGAAAAAGGGCCGTATAGCGTCAGTCCCACTTTATACATCGTTCTTTCCCCCATACAACTAAATAATGACCCACGCTTCTTTATCTTTA
The DNA here is from genome assembly GCA_003709505.1 of Hyphantria cunea. Taxonomy (NCBI): domain Eukaryota; kingdom Metazoa; phylum Arthropoda; class Insecta; order Lepidoptera; family Erebidae; genus Hyphantria; species Hyphantria cunea. The sequence continues at coordinate 66,603 of PKRV01000137.1, forward strand.
CGTATCTTTGTCACATGCGTGTTGTTTTATATAGGCAACTTGCACTATTTCCCATAATATCATTATTTATAGACATCTTTGTACATTCAAAATTAAATATTGGCCAATAGCCAGTTATTACTTGTTTGTATACCTCATGGTGGACCGCATAATGTTATGTACATAAACAATAAAAAAGATGTTTTCCCGCCACTAATCTATTGTGATTTCAGGAAAAAGTGACGGAAGCGAAAAAGGCGCGAAAGGAAGAAAACGGCGGCGGTGGAGATGATGAGCCTCACAGTGATGAGGAAGATCTAGAAGGAGAAGGCGAGGAAGACGACGATGAAGAAGTGGAAGGAGAAGAGGACGATGAAGAAATTATTGGAGAAGGAGAAGAGGATGATCTCGAAGGCGATGGTCAGTTTAGTTTTATCGATATTTCTAACCATGTCTAGGAGAATTATTGTTTTATTGGTTTTTTTTCGGTTATTGTAATCTTTCATTCATTTCGTTAAGTAGTAAGTAAAAATTTAATACTTGTTTATTTACTTCTGTTGAACGTTTCGGATTTATTTAGTTGTAATCCCAGCTTTATCTTTTATTCGTTTTTATCTACCGCTATTACAATCTTCGTCTTCTATACAAGTGTAGGAGTGTTGATAAATTGTTGATGGACGATAGTGTAACAGTAAGGCACGTGTTTAAGTTGACTCAACGCATGTTGTTATTGTTACAGAGGAGGACGTCGAAGAGGAGATTCTAGACGAGGAGGAAGAGGACGCGTAATACGCCACGTGCCTCTTTATGGACAATGTCACAGTGATGTGTTAGTGATTGTGACGGCCCGGCCTGGCCCCGCCTCGCCCCAACTGTCCCACCCCTCAGCGACAGCCCCACAGACACTAGCAACAGTTGGGAACAAGCGGGGCCGACAACGCTCCCACCTAAAACGGGTGCACTTCTATTTAAATGACAAATGTAATTAATTAAGTCAAATTCAATGCAGTTTATAATTTTTTTACAATGTTTAAGTTCGGTACTGAAAGCTGTATCTTTACTTTTTCGGCTCGACGAGCATGTAATTAATAAGACTTAGTAGAATGCTGTTGAATTTTGTCATGAAATGTACAAATGTGTTTTTCGGAAGTAAACTTTATTCTAAGTGAAATCCACTCTGTATTCTAGGTCTACCTGTGAGCCCGTTGAATGGTGAAGTTGTGATATTTTTCTATGCAATAGGAACCTATCCGTTAATAAAGTATAGAAATAAGCCGGTATGGCATGTTATAGTAAATAAGCTATAAGTCACAAAGCTCAATTCTTCATTTTCTTGTTGTCGATGAGAGTTTGTGTGTACATATTTAGCGTAAGTGAAGCCTGTGATTTTTATAATCAATGATGTAACATAGTATGATCGTTGCATTCAGGTTAATCGTATTATTTTATACAGTACATCCACATGCGTTTTACAAAAAAATCGCTCCCTCGTTCGACTCGGTCGCTCGTTTGATCGAGTGATAAACTTATGATAACGAAGTAAAACTTAGCGAATTAGTCATTTAGCAATAGAATCGATACAGGTCGGTATCGTCCAAGCCATCGAGTCGGAACGAAGTAGCGTCACCTGCAGCGGCGCCGCCAACACGAGACGTGTTCCACACGTCGGCTCACTAGAAAAACATCACAATTTTGCCATTATCTCGCGAGCATCGCACCGGCCGCCCGCTCCGCACGACCGATAAAGAGAGCGCGACGGTCGCCGCGAAGCGATAGTGATTAAGAATTTATAATAAACCGGCCTGCAAGTTTTGTCCGAAAACGTTATTTAGGATATACCTATCTGACACCCGGCTCGGTAATTCAGCGTTGAAACGCTCACGGTGTGGTATAAGAGATTCATAGGTTAAAGTGATTTAGTATGTAGGATGTACGTCATTTTTTATGAAAGGACGCCACGGGCGGGGCGGCGCGAGCGTGGTCCCCGCCGCGTCGCCCCCCGCGCCGAGCGTCGCCGCGCTCGCGTGGAAAATAACCCGGCGTGCGCTGTACATCGCCGCTCGGCTTGTGTTCGCGCTCGTCGCACGGACCGCCTAGACGCCGATCGTCACATGAGCGTTTATGATATTTCTTGTTGCATCAGTTTTCTCCTCCACCGGTTAGTCTTTCGCGGGGCGGCGACGTGCAAACACCTCGAGGGTCGATGCGTAAAATCTTAAATATGAGTAAATATGACGCCGTCGTCCCCTGCGAGAGACGAGAGGTTTTGAGAAGCATTTAGCGAATTGTTCCATTGGCGATTGAATACCAAAGGGAGCAAAAATATTTTCATTAGAGGAAGTTGACATGGAAATCAATAAAATTATCTTATGAGTAAATCTTGTTGTCCCGCCTTTTCATTTTTTGTGGTAAGATTGAGCTGTCGCATATTTGTACTATGTACGACTTATGTGAATACCTTAGTACGATTTTATTTATTTGTGATGTTGAACACTATTGATTTTCTACAATGGACGAAATGTAAATACAACCGATTTTAAGTAAAAAGTTATTTTGTTTCTAAGCTTATTTATTTGTCCCACGTTGTCGGAATAAAGATCCCAACTTAAATTTTTCATTTAAAAGCAGATTATGATGACGTAAAAACATGTAGTGTTATAAAAATAAATATGGCGCATATCTTTAGAAGCGCAGTTCGTTGAGCAGAGTTCATACAAATTATAAATACATTTAGTTCAAGATGTCAATTTTGTTCTTACAATGCGAATGACAAAGTTCCTTGTGCCTATTCTAAAGGGTTGGTAGTAAGTATAGGTCTAAAATAACCCGTTCTCTGTTACCAGCTGTCCTTAGTTGTAAATAAAATGTCCATAGCTATGTTATGCACAGTAGTAACCTACCAGTTTACATTTCGGTACCAATAGTTCCTTCCTAGTTGAAAGGCACGGATGAGGTCGAGAATTTGCTGGTGGTCATTTTAATAAAATTACTACACCATGTATACAGAAGTACCTAGGTAAACACATGGTTACCTAGGTAGAAACCTACTTTGTTGCCTTTTTGAAGATTCTTATCAATTTGGAAAATGCAAATATAGCAACTTCTACAAAATTTGAAATAGGTACTTACATACATAAATTTTAAGTAGGTATCCGACAAGATAACGGTAGTATCGTCTATCGTGTGAACGCAGCCTTGGAATGTTGTGAGAATTACAAACTAGCGACATCTAGGCAATGGCATTTATAACTTATTCAACACAATGGCAAACAGATGGCGGTAGTGTTGACTGCGAAACATGAATGTTATCCCAATAATATAAATTCCAGATGTAATGCTAATACTAAATAACAGATGACGCTAGTGGTAATCTTTTGTCGGAACTTTTTATTAGTAATTCGTAAACTGCTACTTAGTTGAAATTTAAACTTAACGGTTTCAACGCTTGGCAATTCCGAAAGAAAAAATTAATAACAAAACAAAATAGGTACCTACTTAAATTGGTATAAAAAGAAAAAGTTGTCTAGTTTAAAAATTCTCGTATCTCAGTGTGTTACCAAACTTCTCCGAAAGGGCTAGACCGACTTATGAAAATTTGTGTGCATATCGGGTAGGTCCACAGATTAATCTGTGGGTAGGTCTGAGAATCAGCCAACATCTATTTTTACCCGACTGCGAAAGGAGGATTATGTTTTTTGAGTGTACGTAAATATTTAAGTATATTTCTTTGGCAAGCCCTAGAGCCCAAACGGCTTGTCGAATTTTTATGCGAGTGATGTCAATAGATTCGTCGTAGTCGTGAGAGAGATACTGGTTGGTTACATAACAAAATAAAGATTTTCAAAATCCTTCAAGTGTGGTATCAAAATAAAGAGTTTTTAACGGCTATTACTAATATATATACGCTTTTATATATATAGAGCAGTCGGGTTTTATTTTTTAATTACTCATTACTTGTTCATATTCTCAATGATTAGGGTGACCCCGCCCTATTTTTTCAAGCGGCAAAACAACATTTACCAAGTCAAGGTCAAATTATTGAAAAAAATGGTTTGTAAAAACAATGACCCTTTAAATATAAACTTTGTTTACGAGTGTTACGCGCTCTGGAATAGGTACTGAATGGTCGATTTTGTGACCTGTTCGAAATATGAGGCATTTCATTTAATAGGTATATGTCTAATACCTAGTTTACACTGCCAGTTGTAACTGGGTAAATTTTCGTAAACATAATTAAAATGTATTCTGAAAGAAATTACGATAGTTTAAAAGTTAGATTATTGAAAACTTTCATTCGTTATTTCACTGAGAAACTGATATGTCAAGGATTTTCATGGGTCTACGAAAGAAGAAGGCTAAAATGTTAACAAGTAACATTTATAAGGTGTGACTACTAATTACAATATTACTGACGACCGATAATATTCACAAAGATAAGAATTTTATTGATTTTCCTTGAAATCTTTTTAAAAAACATGATTCACACACACTTGCCTGCCTCCATTATTTCTGTACACTATTCATGTCACTTTAACAAAATGAATTACTTTTAATGGTAAAACAAATGAAAAGTATAACGTAGAAGATACATACCCACTCTTGAGTAAAATGAAAAACGAAACCTTGTTTGAAAATTTTAAATCTTGGGCACATCACCTGCCACTGACAGTTCTCTTTGTTTTCTTTCTTTTTGGTTAATAATGGTGCGTTTAGACGCGTGCAATACCTCGACAACACTCCACAAACGCGGGTGTATAAACGGGCTGTTTGGCTTTGGTTGTGATGTGATAGCTTGTTCGGTCGGTGAGTCGGTGTCGGTTTTTGGACACAGATCAAAGGAAGCGTCAGCGAGCGCTTGTAGCAGTGTTGCCAAACGTACGGTTTAAATCGTATTTATACGACCTTTTTGACTCTTGTACAATGTACGACTGAGTAATCGAAATCGTACGCAAAATATGCGACCTTTACAAATCTTATAAAAAAAACATGAAAATAATTCGTCAAGTCTTACACTTGATAATTCTATAATTAACAAGTAGTAGACTTGAAGAAGCGTTGTATAAGTAAAAATATAAATTCCCGCACAGTCTGACACGCATTTAAGCCAATCGATATCACTTTATGTGCTTACGACATTGATAATCTTCATTTCAATTCTTTCTTTTTTGTGTTGTTTGATAAGACTTTTATTGTAAACATGTGTTTTTAGTTTCATTATAAAATTGTTTCATTTCAAATAGTGTTGGTATCTTTTCTTTTCGTCTGTTTGACATTACTCTTCAGAGTCAAGGCATATACATCTAGAAATAAGAAAAGCCGGTCACAAAAAATCTACAAAGACAAGAGCTACCAAAATCAGAACTGCAGAAAGATAGAGTCCAAAACTATCGGTGAGATGAAAAGGTTTAGATATATTTGAGAATCAATTACTTATGTACGATTACTACAATTAATTATTAGCAATGTATTATTTTCATTGCTATAAGCAACTGAAACCGTCAAATTGTATACACATGTTGGCAAAGGTTATGATTTCAATCAACTGAAATGGAAAATTGTTATAATCAGAGCTTCATAGTAAAGGTACAGGATAAATTTTAACTGTTACAAATTCGAGATTTTAAATCTATATCTATGGAAATAACAACATAACTGCCTCTTTATTCGTCTGAGTTTTAGAGTATACCTATTCATCTTTTCGCATATCTTAAAATATGAATATTCAGTTATAAATATTAGTGTTCAATATTGATTTATTTTCCCCTTATGACAAATATTGATGCAAAATTATAATTTTGGTTCGCTTTAATATTTGATTGAAATTTCACTACGTACTATTATATTCCTTGAAATGTTGGCAAAATACAATCTTTCTAGTTTAGAGTACGATTCAGTTGGCAGCACTGGTTTGTAGTTTGTGTGCGATATTTGACTTATGAAGTGTTAAAAGTATTCTGGAATTTTATTTATTATAATCGAACAAGGGCTGGATTGATCTTATTTATAGGACGGCGAAAATAACCATCGATAATCATGATGTATGGATAGAACGGTATTGAATATATGATTTTCAAAATGAGACATTTTAATTAATTTAGTTTTTAAATCAACGTGCCGATGTCGGATTCTATTATATATTTTAGTCAATATAAATAAAATACCCTTTAATGTAATTTTTAAAGTTTCTTTACTGATTTTCTACATTATTTCTCATGGCTAACAGTCAGTTTTCATATGGCTTCTTCAAGCTTTTCAGAACAATAAGTCGAAGCCACAAAGCCATATATCCATACATTTAAACTAATAACGTTTTGTATCTCTATGCTATAAGCCTTCTAGTACCTATGGTTAACACCAAAGTCATCTGACTTGGGTAGCCATATGTAGATTTTTATATACTTGTAGGTATATATCATGTATAGCAAGTAATACCCACATCATAAACGTCTATTATAAAGTATATAAGATCATCATTAAGTATAATTATTTTATCGTAATTTTCTTTGCCATTCCAGTCAATGAGTAAATTCCGTACTTATTACCCTCATATTTTTAATTCCATCACCCGTCAAAGTTACTTTTAGAAAAAACATGGGATCGAAAATCATTGCCTAACCTTTTCTTGTGGAAGTATAGTAGTGATTCCGATAAATAGTAGTCGGGTCTCTATTTATCAGAATAACTTGATCACGATCAGGTAGTATTAAGATGGGATCATCTCCAATTATATTTTAAAACTAATATCTCATCTCAATTTCGAATCGTTCGATTCAATTCAGGATGGATGAAATGACGGCAGGTAACGGGAACTATTCGCAATCCCAAGTTCCCTTTAACGTAAAAGGGACAAATATATAAAGTCGAGTGTTGCCCAATTAAGAAAACGGATGAGTGACGCCTGCGTGTAGCGGAAATGCGAATGTTGTGATGCATGTGTGGTGTGGCTAGGTGTGGATAAGGTGAAGACTGACTACATCAGAGGAAGCCTGAAAGTTGCACCAGTGGATGAAAAGTTGAGAAGCAACGCGTTAAAACGTGATGCGTAGAGATGAGCAAAATGTAGTTAAGAAAGTTTTAAGTACGGAAGTGGACAGATATACGAGTAGACGATGGCGAAGAAAAAATGGATGGCCTGCGTAAAAGAGGATAGGGCCTATATATGATAGAGGAGACTGAAGGAAGAAAACGCATTCCACTGACCCAAAATAAAGTGGGGAAAATGGTAGGGGGAGGATGATTATCTACTTTCTATTATAAAAAATGCCTTGCCTTGCCCCGTATTAGAATCATCAAGTAGCATTAGCTCATCAGCAGCATTAATCACCAGCGTTCTGTTAATCTAATATAAACAATTCTCGTGTAGCGGTGTTTGTAGTTAAACTCTTCCTAAACGGCTTAAACGATTCTCATGAAATTTTGTGTGCATATCAGGTAGGTCTGATAATTGGACAAAATCTATTTTTCATCCCACTAAATGTGAAGGGTAGTCCCACCCATATTTTTTTATAGCAAAGCAGCGTCTGCCGGTCAGCCAGTAACTATAGTAAAATTAACCTATTTCATGTACGACAGGCCAACCATTCTCTCTAGAAATTAGCTATGTTAACAAAACGAAACGATATTTTATAACAGAAAAGCCAGATTACTATATGAAAAGAAATATTCATTACAAAAAGTTAAAAGAAAAACAAGTAACGGTTACGAAAACTGGATAAATATTTAGAAAAGCTTTCGATAAAGATTCTTCACGTATATGTATAATTTTTTGTTGTAGCACTAATGACTAAACAACACCAAGTAAACCTCTACCTAATAAGGGTCATATATTATGCCGCCAGCTTATTAAACAAAGGATAATAATATCCTATAAAATTAAAATGCACTAACATCACTGTAAAAATACACGGTAAGAATGACATTTTGTATTATGTCGTATAATGTATTGGTTCAAATTGACTTTGATTCACCACAGTTCGCCCGGTACGCCGCGCCGTATAATATTTTAGTACGCTTGTTACAGCGAGAGTCGTTATACGTCTTTTTGTTTCGTCCTTGTGAAGTGCATTCACTTTTTGCGTGATTATTTTTAAGTTAAATTGACCTTTATGGACATTCATTAATTAACTAGTGGACAAAGAGCTAAATAAAGTGTTACATTATACGTGTTTTTTGTAGGATTTTAACAAAAATATTGATGAAAAATGTGATTTATGATATGAATGTGAAATTATAATCTTTTGAAAATATCATCGATGATCCAGACCTACAAATAAAAAATGGTAGGTAAAATATTTTCAATCTATTAATTTTAATTTGTAAAAAAAAAACACAATTAGTCGCAACTATTTATTTGGGTCGCAGAAGAAATGCGTGTATTGCTATACCAAAATAGTTTAATTTTAAAAAACAAAATTTCTAAATATTTAATACAAGTTTTAAAAAAAATACCTTAAAAGGTCCTCTTGTTACAAAAGCCGGCCGGCAACCGTTGTTGTTGCACCGACCTTAAACAATTTTATAAACAAAAATGTCAGCAAAACCTTTGTAAAGATTTATTGGAAGTAGGGTGAATTTGGAAGTGAATATGAATGTTTTTAATTAATAATTAAAATAATGACTAATAAAAAAAATGGTACCAACCTCGGCAGAAAGTAAACAAAAGTTTATCTTTGCTACCGTGTTAAAAGGTAAAAGAGAAATTTGTAATTATACTTATAATTAACTGTCGAAACTTCTGCTCAATTAATCCCTAAGTCGAACAATCATAATATGTATGAAGTAAAGCGGGTAGGATTTATGTTAATGTACATGCATACATAATGCTATGTGTTTATATAAGCAAGAATTACATTTCAACAAAAATCAATGTTTATTAAGAAATACTCTTTTTTACATTCCTATTACGATAATACACACATACATTCTAAAATATTGCAGCCTTAATCATGAAAAAAATATTTAGGTACGTAACTACGCATAGTTTGTTTACAATAATTATATGTATTTCGTCATTTTCATTACCTCATTTTAAAATAACATAATAAGTTTAGTTTGGTTTAAAATATATGGTGATTATGATTTGACCTAGCCACTTTTTCTCTTTATTGCTGCCATAATCATTGATCATTTCAATTGAAGTAAATTCACAGTATCACTCTCTGTTTGTTTTTCAAAACACTTTTGAGCTGTTTCCAGGGCCTGAAGTGCTTTATCAGTAGATGGTGGAGATTTTCAATTATTTAAGTGGCCGCGCTTGGTAATCCGGAATTGAGGACCGGATAATCGAGTTTCTACTGTATATTAATTAATATTTATTTTTTTTACAAAAAATGAAGTTGTGTTATCGTGACCTAGAAATTCCTTAAAAATTAAATATTTAATATGAAATCGACTTCCTAAACTTAAGTAAGTATAAAAATGTATTCGGCTATTATTTAGGTATGATAAGCATAATTATGTAATTTAATTTTACTGCAATAGGCTATTTGACAATATTGAAAATACTCTACAAACTGTGGTCATTATATTAGCTGATTGCTTAACAAAGCATATTTTATTATTCTAATTTATGTATATTTATGCCAAAATAAACTAAAAACAAATCAATATTTTTTTTATTGTGATTGGTCGAATCATGAGTGACGTCAGTTTTCAGTAAACACTCGACTTCCCTGACTGATTGTGTTCGCGTTGTTTGTTTTCTAAGTGTTATTTCGATCTTCTAGCTATTTTTGCAAAAATTTACTTACAGACTTTGATTACCTTATTATTTTGTGACATAAATTTTCATTTCGGAACTCAAAATGGACCCAAAATTTTTGTAAGCGAACTAACCTAAGATAACAGTAACCTACCTACGATCGATGCTTTTATGGTTGCACTTTTCTTCAGAAGTAACGTCGATTTCTATGCTGCACGATTTAAAAATGTAAAAACAGCTGCGTAAGTATTATTTGAGACTAACTTATGTTCATAATAGTGACAACAATCATTCTGATATTTTGTTAAATTGGATTTTAGGTTATGTTACCTTTACCTCTTTATAATATTAATATAGATAAGTTCACTATTTGAAATGGTTTTTGCTTTACATGTCTGCAAGAGAGTCCTATGGAGATGACGCGGTTGGGTTTATCCAACTGCACCGGGACAGCGGGATTTGCAGAGTTAAGTGTAAAATAAGACCAGAGAATAAGGTGCAAACAATAACGAACGTAACGAGAATGACAGCGAAATTATCAGCTGTAAGTTCTTTGACTCTGCTGCTTCAGCTGGCGGATGCAAGCATGCAGTTGCATTTTTGATGTGGGTTCATCGACGTAGTGAAGAACCTGCAGGTACTTCTGTTGAGTGTCACTGGAGGAAGTCCACCTTGTACAAAGTAGGGACTACTTTGAAGTACATTACTGTGGACCAGTTGTCTAAAAAAGAAATACCCACAGACCGAGTTCATCAATAGTTTACGTCGCTTACATGAATAGAAAGCTTTTGAATTTTACTGTGTGGGGTGCAAGGAAGTTATATACATGTGTGTTCCTTGGAGGGGTGTTATGCTGCAATAGATTAAAGTGATCTTCACTCATAAAAGCACTTGAATTCGATACAATGCAATCGGGGTCTCTTTGAGATAACTGTAACCACTTTCTTCGTCTTTTACTATTCTTTGGAACAGAAAAAAAAACAGTTTTACTGAAGTTTTTATAGATGTATTGGTACATTGTAGCACTACACACCATTTATACGACATTTTATTCAATATTTACAAAGCAAATAATAAAATACGCTTCAGTTGCACTGGGTTTATATGACACCTACTGAAAAATTACGTCAAACGCGTCATATGATAAAAATTCAAACACTATTTTCTATTTTCATTAAAAATACAAGATTTATCCTCGAAATATCAATGGGGTGGACTGCATAAGTATTAATGAATAAATAATAATAACAAATACCCTATTTCCAAGAAGGTAAGGCAGGTAATAGGGAATATGCATAAAAATTGTATTTGTGTCAAATATTTTTTTCTAGATCCTTTATTGTCTTTACCACGTACTTAAAAGGTATTTTTTTATTTAGTGATGATTTAAATCGAGAAAAAATTAAAAAAAAAAGGAAAATTGAGGAAGGGAAATTCAAACTTACAAAACGCGTCACTATTGGTCGAAATGTGACATCGATGGTCACTTCATTGAAATTATCGGAGTCGTAATTCAAACTGTGTTAGTAGTGTTTGTGAGACAAATTACCTTTTTCCATGATTTTTATAGCCATTAAAACTGTAACTAAAACACCGAACAATAAAAAACACGTAATGACAATGACGTCATTGGGTGTGTCAAAAGCCAAATTTAGTCAATGTTTTAAATTTCACTTTGAAAATTATTTGACTATTTTCAAGCCTATGTTCAATGTTATAGAGACGGAAATGACCAGATTAAGAAATAAAAAAAACATGCATACTCACTGTTATAAGGATCAGAATACACTGTTTCTGAAATGACAAATAAAATTTTAAATGTGCCATGTATACAGTTTAAACTTAAATAGTTATGTTACAAATGACTGAAGAAATTTTAATTAATACTGGTGTTGTTATTGTGGCGACTTGTTGCCACGCGGCACGCGTTATTGACCCAAATATGCAAATATCTGAAATCGTGAGTTCAACGTCTGTAGGTACATTAAATGTATTTTAAAAATTATAATAAATAATAAATATTTCTGACATCTAACACACAACGCCATCTAGTCCCAAACTAAGCAGAGCTTGTATTATGGGTAATAGACAACTGATACTGAATACATAAATACATTTCTTTTTGTAAATACATACATATTATACATAGAAAACACCCAAACTCCGAAACAAATATTTGCAGATCATACAAACATTTAGTCCGACCCAGGATTCGAACCCGAGACCTCATGGACAGCAGTCGCGTATGCTACCATTGCGCCACCGAAGCAGTCACATTATAATTTATACACACACATAATGAATGTTATGTGTGTGTATAAATTATAATGTATTGTCTGTCTTTATTGTCTTTATTAAAGTAGCAAAACAAAATTTGTTTAGAATTTTAGTCTGTTTGTTGTTTCTTTGTGAATGCTAATCTCGAAAATAATTGGTCCTTTTTGAATATCTTATGTATTATGGTAAACTTCACTGAACATGTACTTAGTGTTCGATAATTGAAATAAAAGAGTTATATCAGTAGAATCAACACGACAACCGACAAATCTTCGCGGGCGGACCCACAGACCTACAAAATCAATAAACAATATTTTATTTATTATTTCTTTTTATAATTAATTAATTAATTCTGAAAAAATTTTTTATCTTTCATCATTCGATGAATACGGATGGTAGTTGACATTATGTTCTTAACGAATCACTACACGGAACACACAATATTTATGTCCAACTATTTGTTTTTGCTAACGAAATATAATAATTGTGCGTTCCTATTATTGAATGTGATAAGAAAATAAAATGCTATCACCAATTTCATGACTAAGTGTTTATGACAACGCAATTCCTTTGTTTTTTTTCTTATCGTTACGGCTGTTGATCTTTCTTGTTATTTGATAATAGACAAATCCTTTGTCTTTTATACAGCAATAGACACACATGTCAAATGTTGGATGAATCATGGCGCGATATTTGCGCGGGAGATAGGTTTTTGTTTTTTGAAAGACGGTGCTCATTTCATGCAATCCTTTTTTTTTATTTTTATCATTAAGTTCATCACGACGAATACTTGAAGACTTAAGATTCAAAGATAATTGAAATTGCTAGAAATAGCTGATCCGGCTGTATTAGCTGGTTTATTTAATAACAATATTACATATCTTACTCACTGTATTTTAATGCCAAACTAGGCAGAGCCTGTGCTGTGGTAACTACTGTGAAAAAAATAATTGTAATGGCGTTTTGGCAAATATAGATAATTTGGTATTACAATAGGCAGTCTTATCGCTAACGGAGATCTTTTCCTAACCCTTTTGATGTTCTGTGTGATAAATACTCATCACACGACAGAATAATAGGTACAAATTTATAAATATTTTATTATATTGCGCCTTACTGTTTTATTCTCATATACCATTACCAACCGTGGTAAAAATCTTGATAATCATTATGCGCCATTATTTATGCAAGGCATGCAGCAACCTTGTGATAATATTAACATAATTACTTATTTCATCTCATACCTAATATGGCAAGGACCTTTATTTAATGTTAAAAACGTAATCTTTGACCTTGTAATAACTCGACTTTCCCGTACTCGGTTTTTATGGTTCTTGTAAAATATTTCGCATTTGACTTGCTTAACTTTATGTTCGAGGCTCGACCCCGATCCGGGAGCTCACGGTGAACTCCGAAACCATATAACCGATTCTGTTGTCGTGTTTTATTGGGGTGCCTAATAGGAGCCTAGCATGATTAAAAAGACATGCAGACGAAGTTGCGTGGGACAGCTATTGTACCTAAAATATATACATATGTGGGGATGAAAATAAATCTGCATAAAAACTGCAGCTCAAGCAACTTTAATCTACAGGTGAAAACTACAATTTGACACACCCCGCCGTCATTACCTCACTGTTACCTTACTTTTTGTCTTTTATAAAAATTATTCTACAAGTTTACTTTGTCTACCTACATCTTAAAAAAATGAGTTCATTACATATTTAGAAATGTATACATACTTTATAAAATAAAATTCTTAGAAGTCATTCAACTGTAGAACTTAAAACAACGACTTTGAGAATTTTTGTTTATCTCAGAAAAGTTTTAATTGATTTGGACGCGATGGTCTCTTATCTGATGGAGTAAGCTTTATTTGACGTTTAGTCTGCTTTATTTCAATCGGTCGGTAAATAAAATTATATAATTTTAAAGAATCACCACGATAACCAACAAACACACGGTTGGAGTATGTTTATTAACCGACTTCAAAAAAGGAGGAGGTTATCAGTCTGACTGTTTTTTTCATGTATAATGATTTTTTTATTTGAAAGCTGGTGTTTCCCGTGTGATCCCATTTCAATTTGGTCTAGTTCTCGAAGTTGGTTATTTTGTTGAAATATGTGATCATCAGCAGCTAGATAACAAAAAAATTAAACCTAAAAATCACCAGATACAGAAACTCTTTACATTAGGCGCATATTAAAAACACAGTATAAATCATAACATATTGACGGACCGTTGTGATCGCACACAAAAAAATTGACCTTTCCACATTGATCTAATAAACACTTTACTATCACAGAGATATTATGTATATCTCAATGCTTGTCTATTGGTTATCGATCACATTATATGGACGTCAAAGATCAAATAACTAACTACTTTGAAATTATTCTAACAAAAAATATTATAGGTATTTAAATTAATATAGCTATTTTATAAAAAATCAAAGTTACTCTAGTTAATAATAAATTCTATTAATCATTTTAATTTTTCACAGGCCGTTATTGACTTTTTGTTAAAAAAAAAAACATCGCCCACCATGTCCTTTCAGTTACGCACCACAGACAATGAGTTGCTAATCTCAAAATGGCTACGTTATTTCTCAATATTCACGAGTGAACCGAATGATTACACTGTTCGGTATTTCATACTGTCTGAATACATGTGACCTTGAAATTATCTGAAAGACATTTCTTTATTGATAATGAACTTTGTAAATCGTTGATGTTTCGTAATTCGATGATTGAAGTGGTTTGTTCATCTGTAGTTGCCATCTTGAAATGAGTGAAAATTTGTGTAAGCCATGTTGCTAGTTGCTAGTTTTTTTTTTTGAAATGCATACGAGCAGACGTATCGCCTGATGGTAAGGGATTACCGCCGTCCAGGGACACCCGCAACACCAGAAACGACATAAGTGTGCTGCCGGTCTTTGGGGGATGGGGGGAGGGGTTGCTATATTGCTGGGCCGCCGGTATTCTGACTCTCTCGGTGAAGCAGCGCAAGCGTGTTTCACACGCTTTTTTAGGAGTAACGATCAAACACAGTTGTTTAGAGTCTGGTTGTTTTCATGTTTGTGAGTCCGTTCCAGGCTTCCAGCACACTTTACATGTCTGACCTTTAGACAAATTCAAAGAATATAATACTACAAGTATATAATATAAGCCCGACTACGGCGAATCCAAAAGGAAACGTAATCTTTTTGGTAGTCTATGTATGTTTGTATGACTATTGACTGCCTCAGTGGTGCAGCGGTAGCGTATGCGACTGCTGTACTTGAAGCTCGATTCTATTCCTGTGTCGGACCAAATGTTTGCGTGATCTGAAAACATTTATTTCGGAGTTTGGGTGTTTTCTATGCATAATATGTATGTATTTACAAAAAAAAGTATATATGTAATATTAGTTGTCTAGCACCCATTACACAAGCTCTGCTTAGTTTGGGACTACATGGCCTTGTGTGTTGGACATCAGAAATATTTATATGTTTCACCGCAGCGACTAAACTACTGAACCAATTTTAAAGACTAAGATATCAATAGATTAATAATTGGTAGTTTGGTTAAAAAAAAACATTTTTGAATTAAGCCGGAGATCCAAATGGATTTTCTACCCCGTCAATAACACAAAAGGATTGAAATTATTTGCCGGCCATAGAGACTTCGTCTTAATAAAATCGTTGCAAACTCTTTTATCATACATTAGAAACCTCACCAGTGTTAACGTATTGTAAGGTTAACCATAATAATAAGTAAAGAAGAATTCTGTTTATAATTACGTATTATACTTTCGATTGTCGGCATTTGGTGGCACTTGTTAAGATGCATTCTAGAATTAAACTCATTTGTACTCCACTAGTTTATCATCATTATCAGCTCGTTGCAGTCCACAGCTGGACATAGGCCTTTTTTTATGAACATGTAGAAACCACAGTCCGTCACCCCGCCGGGGTTTGCGGCGAGGCTGTGTGTCGAAATCGGACCGACTGAAACCACACGGTGTACCACTCTGCGCTTGAGGAGAGAGGGATCCGGGAACTGAATTTATAACCACATCCGGACCCAGCTGACTTTGCTTTTTGCATCCAGTCGCTGCCAGCCCTCTTACGCAAGTTGTCCCTCTATCTGGCCAGATCGCGTCCCACTCTACGTTTGCCAAGACATCTTTCCACTCTTTAATCGATTTAAATCCTAACCGGTTTCGCCTTATGGAATTATCAAAGTTTGCTCCGAATTCAGTTTATTACAATATTAATTACCCAGTTAATTGTTATAAAATATGTTCGAGATTATTCCAACCATTAGCTGTATCCTAGATTAAATAGACTTCTCAATTAGATAAAATAAAACTAACTATTATAGTTAATTGAACCTTTATTGCTAAAGGAATTAAGTTTTGACGCATGTGCTTATCAATGTGATGTCGGTAATGATATGCGTGCTCCTATTGCGTAGTCAGGTAGGTACCTGACTACGCAAGGAGTACGCAAATAGCAAGCGGTTTATCAGACACCTATCTGATAAGCCGCTTTGTATATTTTTTTTTAAATGGAAGCGATTATTTACTGATATTTACTGGGTAAATCGATAAATACTTATGTCCCAATTCGAAAGTGTAGTGAACTTAGTGTTCTTGTTTGCTTGCTTGTCAATAATCCGTGTGGTATCGGATTAAGATTGGGGAACGTGACCAACCCTATGCAACCCCTGGGTAAGGGCTGAACATATTGCGCAGAACATTTACAGGACTGAAAAAAAAAAAGAAAACTGGACAAAAACTTCCTTAGTCCTTGTATTAAAATTATGATGTATTGATATTTTTTTTATGCTTGGGTCTGCCAAAGTGACTCTTTATTGCTTGATAGAAAGCATAAGCAGAATTCAAGAGTGGTGATATTTAGATATTTAATCAATGTTATAGAATTTAAAAAAAAATCACCTTTGTGGTTTATTTCGGCATTTGTTTTAAAACGTGACGTGTAAAAATATCTGCAAAAGATTAACTTACAAGTAAAAATCATACAGCAAGAGATTAATGTTAGATATGTTTCACCGAGTGAGTGAGGATACCGGAGTCCCATACTCCAACCACCCATCCCCGTCCTCATCCCCCAATAGAAGGCAACGCACTTGTGACGCCTCTGGTGTAAAGGGTGTCCATGGGCGGCGGTAACTGCTTACCATCAGGCAATACCTCTTCTTCTTGGCCCCTATTCCACACCGGTTTTCTGTGAGGCCGTGGTATCCATTGCGGACCATACATATCAAAGTGTGGCTCTTCCACGGCTTAAATCAATTCCATCTTGGGAAGTTTGCTCCCTTGGTCATCTCCTTCGACACCCCCACCTTGAATAGGGGGGTGACATTCCGTATCTTCATACGTCACCACACTGACAAGTACATATATACCTAAACATATTATAAAATGAATATATACTATTAAAATACAATATTCTCAAGTGTACTAAACTGTATGCGTATCTCATAGTGGAAATTGAGTTACTCGTTCCAATAGAGGTATTTTTCGATTTTCCAAGAAAGCTAGCTACAATAATATCACGACTTTAGAGATGGCAGTGTCAAATATCGATAATTTACTTATTATTAATTTCTACCAGTAATAATTGTCTTCTCTTTTTGAATAAAAAAACTTTTCTTTTCAATAAACTCTTCATTAATCCACGTAATAACAAACACCGTTTTATTATTACGTATCCCACAATAATATGTATGAGTGTATAAAAAGACTTGTCAGTGGTACTAACTCTGTGGTCCGAAATCGAAACCAAACTATATATCACTAAAAGTGAGTTTTGGTTTTCAACCTGCGTTCTAAATGTCAAGGATTAACTAAAATTAGATATAAACACTACATGCAAAAATATTATTTATCAATATATCAGTACAAGTCAGTGTGATTTTTTATAAAATTGATTGACCATCAAACACATTTTGTGGTCTGTCCATGGCTTCTATTTGCAATCAGAATTAGTAGTGGGTTCTTTATAGTATTTGATGTTCGAATTATTTAGCAATCACATGACAATATGGTGCAACAAATTTTGAACTTGCGTGAACGCAAATATATTTTGAACAATCAACATGTCTCTGAGATCACGTTAAGCCGTCGGTTGTCATGAACATCTATGGCAAGCGTTATTCGGAAGTTAGTGCATAAACCGACAACTAGTTCAACCTTCGAATTCAGTGCTGCGGAGGTTCGATGCCAGTCGCTCCGTGGAAAAACTGATATTTAGGTAAAATTTGTTGATTTAGTAGCCGCCCCCAAATAATTTTAAATAATAATAAGAATTAATTAATTTAATTTAATTTTAATTAATTAATTTCTTATAATTTCTCAATTTTAAATACAGTTATGCAATTCTTGATGTAAAACTGAATAATATATGTCTATAAATGCAAAACTAAATTAGTTTCTTCATTTTTTAAATACAAAGCCTGTCTAGGAGGGTGTTGCTCTTCTGAAAGGAGCTGAATTTGCTCACCTAGCCAATTTCACTACACGTCTACGAGGCACTTATGTTTACACTTGGACATGGCAGTCATTCACAAACTACGACCACTCTTCTTTTGATCTGTGTTTAAAAACCGACACCTACTCGGGTCGGCAACAAGTTATCACAACCTCACACAACCCAAGCCAAACAGCCCGTCTAAACGCTTGTTTGTGGAGGATTGTCTAGGCGTCGCGTCTAAATGCACTATAAGATATCGTCACTGAGTATTTTTTTTTTAAAGACATCTCCCGCATTAGGAATATAAATTCCTGTGTCGCGGGGATCTTTACAAACATACATGAAACGGACACAAAGCACAACCAGACTTAGAACAACAATTTATGGATCTCACAAAGTGTTGCCCCATGTGGGATTTGAACCCACAACACTTGGCGCAGTAGGAAGCGGTGTGGCGACCACTGAAACCACTAGGCCAACCGTGTAGTCATAGTAGTAAGTCTAAAGGTGGAAACCGGAGTCAACCACCAAAACGATTAGGGCTTTGAACGATGCAATCTTAATATCTACTACTACCTACCTAACTTACTTATGCGACAAGAAATATTTGGTTACAAATTCTTAGAGGAACAAGAATGATTTACACTTTTACAGAACACATAAACAAGTACCGTTCACGAGGGATAGAAAACTACATTTACATACACTCGACAGCGAAGCAAGGAGCAAAGCGGGTAGTATTATTCTGATATTATAAAGTCAAATAACAAGAACTTTATAACCCAGCTCTCTCTAAAACATTCTGTCCAATACAACGAACTTATTCCTCCGAAAAATTTGCTCAAACTTGGTTGGACTTGACTTTAAGTCTTCTTTATACTGAGCTTTATATATGGTCCAATGGCCATATTAAAGTTATGTATAATAAACTACAATCGGACTTTTTAGGGGTCCAACTACCCATAACAATCGTTTCAGATGTTTAAGTTTGCTTTCCGAGGTACGGAGCGGTCTCAAGATTTTAAGAATGGACACCTACTCAAGGCTATGTTGCTTAACTTTGCAATGTGTTTACCTACTTTATTGCCACTCGGCGGCGCTCATAGCCCAATTGCTCTCGGTGATTAGAAATAATTACGGAGGGTAAGCAACGACGGTACGGTTAAGCCTGGATGGGTGACCGGTGGTGGCATGTTACCATGAGCGTCTCCGTGATTCCGAGGTCACGTTAAGGAGTCGGTCCCGGTTGTTATCATTAGATAACAGTCGTGAAGCTTAGCTAGAGGCCTTTGGGTGGTTTAAAAACATCCAACGGCAAGATTACGTAGCCACATCGCAGTCTTGCCACGCCCCAACCCGCACTTGGCCAGCGTGTGGACGAATTACCTTAACCCCCTCCTGAGAGGAGACCCGAGCCTAGCAGTGGGACAATATGGGTTCTTGAATATTGCCACTGAGCAACGAGCCTCTTGTAAGGCAGCTTTCACAAAAGGATTCTTCTTGAAGATTGTAGCAGAATAACAATAGTTATAGCAAAAAAAATGTTTTGACTGATTATTAAAACCATTACAACTTCATTGATAGCTAAGTAATGGTTTCTTAATACTTTCATGGTAGTGTGTCAATAAGTGCATTGTATTTATCGATAACTTTCTCTGGCAAGATTATAGATAGCGGCACATCACTAATGAACTGGAATTACAACAACCGCCATTATGAAAGTGCACAGAGTGCATTTACCTTGCAGTTATTGCTAAATGCTATATAGTACTGCAATGTTTTGTTTACTATGTTCGCACTTTACTATGAATATCTTCTATCACTAAGTGCATATAACAGTGTATATTGCACATACTTACTTAAAAAATATATATTTAAAAAAAATATATGTCGTCTGTTTGTTCCGACAGCTGAACCGATTTTGACGGGAGTCTCACTGGCACGTAGCTGGTGTTATAAAGAGGTTATTTATTTATTTATAGTTAAATAAAAACGGTTTACACCAATTACATTATTTAACATTGAATCAAATGATATTAAAAATAAATACATAAAAATTAAATGGAAATAATAATAAAATTAACACAAAACATAAAGCAAAATTGATATGGCTCTGTGGATTTCCTCGCGTACACTCTCTTACAGAACACCAGGTGAATGCGACTCCAAGGGTCTGCCAGGTGTGATCCGCAATAAAACACTAGAACACTGTACTAAATGTTTATTGGGTGTGGAATCGTCCACGTGTAAATGTTCGACAAGTTTAAATATTCGTCTCGGCTAACAATGTAAGCGCGATTCAGAAAGTACTGACTACGCCATCTATCGACACTTAGCTCAAACTATTAACAAATTAATAATGGACACTTGGACACCAGGCAAATTTCCACAATGTCATACCATCGATCCACAAACAAATCGCACTCAGTGTTACTTAAGCTACCTTTAGTTATTTAAACTAGCAACGTCATGCGGCCTTGCCCTCGGTTTTCGTTGTAAAAGTACTACATCTGTGGGCAACAAGGCAGGGTGCAGCTAATACTGGAAATACAGTGATCATTTTTCGTCCAAGGTTCGTAAGATTGGCTTACTTTTATTCTTCAACACATATTTATTTTACTTTATTTATCATGTATGTATATACAACGTTTTATTTAACATATACCACCAGACGCGGACGGACTGCCGACATCGGGTGCGGGGCATACCATCGATATAGTCACTCTGGATATAACAAATCTGAGATAGGCGCCTCTTCTGGCGGCATTATAATTGCTTGTTTTCTGTTATCTTACGTACCTTTAGAAGCATGAATTATCCCGTGTATTGTCAGAAAAATTTTATTTCTTTATTTCACTCTCCAAGGTAACTTTTAGTTAGTGATACTATTCGCGCGACTTATAACAGTCAATTAACATCGACATTTAAGATAGACCTCTACCAGCACATTCCATATTCAGATGTA
This sequence comes from Hyphantria cunea, assembly GCA_003709505.1. Taxonomy (NCBI): domain Eukaryota; kingdom Metazoa; phylum Arthropoda; class Insecta; order Lepidoptera; family Erebidae; genus Hyphantria; species Hyphantria cunea. The sequence continues at coordinate 88,002 of PKRV01000137.1, forward strand.
GACTTGAGCATTGAGACACATATTTCTAAGCCGTTAATCAAGTTTGAGTTCAAATTTCAATTGATTTATAACTATACACAATAATTTGTTGGCTCATGTCTTATGGCACTACAGCAAATATTAGGTTCACATCATCACACATCAACAGCCTTAAGCAGCCCACAGCTGGACAGAGACCTATCATTAGAAAATAGGGTCATCAACAACCCATAATGTCCCACTGTTGGCCTCGAGTCTCCTCTCTGGAAAGGGTTAAGGCCATACATTCCCACGCTGGCCTACTGCGTTTTGGGGACTGGCAATACAACGTTATGGCTACGAAATCATGCCGTTAGATGTTTTTAAGCCATAATAAGCTCCAACTAAGCTTCACAACTGTTATCTTATGATAACAACCGGGATCGATTGCTTAACGTGACCGCCGAATCACGGAGACGCTCCTGGTATCATGCTACCAGTGTTCACCCATCAGTACCGACCGCGCTTTCTTCGCCTTACCGTGACTGTTTCCGATCGCCGAGTGCAACGGGGCTATGTATGCATGCTACTGCTGAAAGGAGGTTAAACGCTACCCAGACGGGTATAGTACTTGTCCGTATAGGAATTGTTATATTTTACCTCCTCTTTTGCAGTGATGTTATCCAGCGTATCAGCTCCCTTATCGTCTCTTACGTTACCCACGGGATGAATAGGTGTGGTGAGTCCGTATATTTAATCCGTCACCGATCGGTCAGATACCAATGTCAAAGAAACATTGAAATCATCATCATCATCATCATCATCATCAGCCTATCGCAGTCCACTGCTGGACATACACCTCTCTAATTTCACGCCACTTAGTCCGATCTATGGCTTCTCTCATCCAGCTCCTGCCAGCCGTCTTGCGCAAATCATAGCTACACCTGGCCTGTGGACGTCCTACACTACGTTTGCCGAGCAAGTCTCCACTCAAGAACTCGTTTACCCCAACGGTTATCGGTTCTTCGGCAAATGTGGCTAGCCCACTGCCACTTCAGCTTGCTAATCCTGTGGGCTACGTCGATGACCCTGATTCTATGTCGGATCACCTCGTTTCTGATGCGATCCCTTAGAGAAACGCCGAGCATAGCCCCTCCACAGCACGCTGAGCGACTTTGAACTTATGGACCAATCGAACTGTAAGTGTCCACGTTTCGGCTCCGTAAAATAACTATATGTATTCGTGTATTCAAACAGGTGACATAGTGAGTGATATTCTTAGAGTTTTCCAGTGTATGTGTATTTCCGTGGCATGACACTTTCTAGAGAGAGTTAGAAAGTACATTTTCTATAACTCGGGAGAAATGGCTGCGTGTAATTTTAAATTAATAAAGCAATGGAACTTATTGTAATTTTAATTACAGTACAGCTAAATAAAATTGGTACTTAGTTTTCTATGACTCAATTTTTAGAATCCATTAGAAACCAAAAACAACAATGGTTGTTTCGTGCATTTAGTTATAAATTGAAAATCATATTTATGTTTTACTAGCTCAGCTTAGCGGCGTCTTAAAAGAGAAATTTAGTAAAAAGCCGTTATTTTAATATTACAAACAGACATTCCAATTTTATTTCTTTGTATATTTGACATAATGAATCTAAGTGACCGGCTTTAGTGCAACCCATAATGTCCCACTGCTGGGCTCGGGTCTCCTCTCAGGAGAGGGTTAAGGCCATACGTCCCCACGCTGGCCGAGTGCGGGTTGGGGACTGGCAAGACAACGTTGTGTCTACGTAAATCTTGCCGTTGGATGTTTTTAAGCCGCCCGAAGGCCTCCAACTAAGCTTCACGACTGTTATCGTGTGATAACAACCGGGACCGACTGCTTAACGTGACCTCCGAATCACGGAGACGCTCATGGTAACATGCCACCAGCGGTCATCCATCCAGGTACTAACCGCGCCGTCGTTGCTTGCCCTCGCTGATTGTTTCTAATCACCGAGTGCAACTGGGCTATGAGCGCCTACTAGTCTAGTCATAGATTGGTTCAGGTCAATTCGTGACCCCTCGGTCCGGATGGCGTAAGAAAGTGGGTCCCGGATCTCTCCCGTCTCAGGCGCAGAGTGGAGCGCAGATTCCGACACACCGCCCCGTTGCAAACCATGGTGGGGTGAAAGCCCTAGGGGGTTTCCACACGTAAAAAAAAAAGGTCAATTCGTGACTCTTATTGTTGGCATCTAGTGAACCAAGCGACCTTTTGAGGCATCTTGGAACTAATATATTTAATATTTATTTTATTTAACACTTTATTCAAGTCATTAAAATACTTCTTCATCACGGGAACTGGTCCGAGAATACTATAGTGTGATGATGGTGTTCTCCTAGCCTATTACGGCCACGGAGACCAGCCAACTACGCAAGAGATATTATAGTGTACAAGAGTGTGCGCAAACACTGGTACACTCTCTGTTCCCTCTCTCACATAATCCGATAGATCGGTTAACCAACACGACCGGGGAGAGATCAGACGGATGAACGACAGTCTAACGTGCTCTTCCAGACACGAAGACTTACAAACTCCGAGTTGTTATTAAGCATTTCTACAATCAGAAAAACTCAATAACATTTTTTGACCCGACTCGGGGTTCAAATCACTCACGATCAGCAGTCGTATGCGCCAACCGCTAGACCAACGAGGCAGTCAAACTACTCCCATAGTAAACTTATCACAATATCTCTGTGCTATGTTACTTCAGAGTAATTAATCCATTACAAGGTACAGTTTAGTAAAAATGAAATTCATTTTTTTCCCAAACTAATTTCTGAATTATTATACCTCACCTGATAGCTTATTTAAAAAACATTCTAATGATACCAGAATTTTATATAGCTCCAATACAATTTTTTTTGGAAATCGGCATTTTAACGGGAGTCCGAAATGTAACGGGAGTTCTCCCAAAATCGCGTGACTCACGCGCCATTTCGGGAACAAAATGGTTGACACCCCTCAAAGGATAAGTGAGTTGGATACATAGATCTATTATACATAGTGATGACCAATCGTCAGGACCGTATCACCCGTTCTCAAGGCGTCGCCATTCGTAACTTAGCTGTCTGTTGCTACATAGTTTGCCCCCCTTAGTCGGTTCTTACGATAATGATGAACGAAATAACCCTCATACAGTAGACCATCCTAAAATGACAGAAAACATCCTGAAATGAGTATTGCATTTCGTTGATTTTCACCTTGAGAGAGCCACGCTTCGACATGAATGGGCTATCTCGACCGGAGTGATACCACGGCCTTTCAGAAAACCAAATAGCTCTTGCGTTTTGTTTCACCGAAAGAGTGAGGATACCGGAGGCCCATACCCCAAGTGCCCGTGTGTATTCACTACTCTAGCGCTCTTTAGTAAGCGTAGCACCCTTTAGTAAGCATCATTCTATCGTTATTTCATACTTGTACGTACTTGCTTGTTTCAGTAAGGCAGCATTTTATGAAAAAATAAGTAATAATTTAAAACAAATACATCATATTTTTTTAAAAGCTGTGATGCTTTATTAGCCATTTGTTTAAATTCAACAATCCATTTATCTGTCTTATTTTTCAGGTAATTAAACAAACTGGTTGACCGACTTTAACGGAATTTTAAGTGGCAGATAGCCCATGTTATCAGAAGTAACTCACTATTTTTATTTTGAAAAGAATTTTAAAAAGAATTAGGGTTCCGTGTAAATTGTATAAATAATAAAACTACACATCGCAGCTGTTCGTAAATTCAGTAATCGTTAGTGTCGGTGGTATCCTCAGGCCATGACGCATACGATTTATGGATCAGAATTCGTCGCACGCCCAGCTGTACAGTGCAATGTCATTGAAATGGGATCTTCCGTAAAACGTGATTTGCTTTAGAATAATTGTCTATGAGTCCACAAATGGCTATCGGATGTATGGGCTGCCTGCGAGTGCAACATTTTGCATTGACCCACTAGAATAATTAATTTCTATTTGTGTTTATATGCATTTTAGTTAAGCATGTCGGTTTTGATAAAGTAAATGTATATTTTTTTGAATAGTTTTTGTTTGTGTTTTGGTTGTTGCTTCTCTGAAGGTATGCATGTGTTTAAAAGTTATGTTTTTTTACCTTTTTATTATTATTTTCGTGCGAAAATCTCCTCGGATACCACCGATTGTTGGTTTTGCCGGACTCGAACCGACTTAAAACCGCACACCGTCTCGGGTACTAGAAACCGGGTAACCAAGCGTAACTTGCTCGCAAAAAGAGACGGTAGAGTTCCACACGCTTATGCCCCGCAACATGGCCGTACATTCTGCGAGCGTGTGGAACGTAGAATCCACGGTCTGGCTATCGCAGTGGTGGTCCTATTGAAAAGGACGCTTAATTTTCATTGTAACTTCTTAACATAATTAATTAAGTCACTGCCGCCGTGTTGTCGCACGCTTCGGCGTGAATGGGCCGGCTCGACCGGAGTGATACCACGGCCTCACAGAAAACCGGTGTGAAACAGCGTTGATGCTGTGTTTCACCGAGTCAGCGAGGATACAAAAAGCCCATACCCTAACCCCTCTTCCCATCCCCATTCTCCTCCCCATCCCCAAAAGGCCGGCAACGCACTTGTGACGCCTCTAGTGTTGTAGATGTCCATGGGCGGCGATAATCGCTTACCATCGGGCGATACGCCTGCTCATTTGCCCGCGATTCCATAAACAAAAAAAAGCTAGTCAACGTAGTAGAGGAACATATTATAGTAGTGGGTATTCGAGAATTTTCGAGGCGACTCGCTAGTAACTAAAATATATTCCTACTTGCAAATACCAACAGTTTTACGTATATATTTACACAATACCGATTGAGAAGCGCGACTGTGTGGACATAATACGTAAGGAATTTAGCGACGTTCAGTAAACAGCTTTAAAATAGGTTCTAACACGGATGATGGTCATATTCAATGATTTTTACTGACACAACTAATTTTTTAAGAGGTTTTTTCCTTATCAAGCATCAATTGACGACCTGTCAATGGATAAAAAATGACTGACTTTTTCTTTACTTATTGAAACTAGCTAATTTTACATATTGAAATAAAAAGTAAATTGTAGTAAGGTAACAAAGTAATGAGAACTAATTAGATTCGATGTATAAAAAATAAAAGAAATTAATTTCGCGTTTGTTTATAAAATACATGTTACTCGAATCAAACACGTTACAATATTGGAAACATTTAAATATTTTTTGGATTTCATATTATGATTAATGAGAATTTAAAAGATTTTTGTGTTGTCAGTATTAATATGGAAGTAGGTATAAATGACAAAGAATTTCCCGCCTATATTCGAGTTAATTTCTAATACTTTAACAGAGACAAGCAATTGCTTTTTCTGTTTGTTTTAAGAAAAACGTGTATACGGCCAGCTTTATGCTTCGATTGTCCATAATTGAGTAGTTTTGTTTGTTTTTTTTTCGGGTCACTGACTTTAAATAATTCGTTTTGTTTTTTTGTAAACTTTTTTGTTGCTCTTTGTTTTGTTTTTACAGAATACTATGCTTTCTTGATTAATTCATTAGTTATCTTTATTTTATTTCAAAGCAACTGAGTTTTATTGCCGAATTTTCTAGAATTTATACATACAAATTTAGAGTTTATTTTAAATTGATAACAGAATGACTTGTGTTAATTTTTTAAATTAAGTAGTACTGCAGTACCGTAATCAAACATTCTGAAAGAATTACATGAAATTATCAAAATATTTACTATACACGTTACTATATCATATATATATTAATATACGTATACTTTTTTTAATTGGTATTGAAACATATATTTATTTTTTGTATGATTCTGTATTTAAATCTTCAAACGATTGACGAGGACGATTTGAATCTTTAATCACCAACATAAAAGTGACGACAACAATATTGATGTCATAAATATAAACGGAAGCCATTCATCGTAGTTCATTAAATTTTAAAACCACTGGTGTTTTTACCCCACCCCTTCACCATCTCCAAAGGCCGGCAATGCACTTGTTAGGCCTCTGTTGTGGCGGGTGTCCATGGGCGTCTGTAATCGCTTACCTCTGCTCGTGTGCCCGCTCGTCTGCACTATATTCCGAAAAAAAAACTCGAAATGACTAAAACCTGCAACCGTCTCTGGTACTAGTATGCAGGAAACCAGGTGCACTCTAGAATGGAAATACACCCCTGAGATGATTGGATGTGGTAACAATCTGCTTTCGTACTCCGTCACGATATTTGTTTTGTTTATAAACAAATCACTTAAGTTTGGATATTTATGACGGTTGTTTTTCAATGGAAAATTTATATAATTTAGTTGTAATCTGTTTAGGTCAATAAGTTTAAATGTTTTCAAATTTATGTTGTATTAATAGTTATATTATGTTAATACTAAGGTCAATGTCTTTGCTTTCAGATGACCATGCAAATATTGGTGGGGGTGATGGCGTGCGCGGTTGCTGCGCACGCGCTGCGTGTCGGCGTTGGCATCGCTGACGTCACTGGCCCACCCGCTGAGATCGGATTTGTAAGTACATATTTATTTATTACGTATGCCATTTTTTATGGTAGAGTATAACAGGCAGTAGTGCCACGCTGGTTTCAGCACAAACTACCCTCTCATGGAAGACCAGCCTAAATTGGTAGCATTCGTGCTGTTGTATTTCCTTGGTTAGTGCGAAACAGCGGGCAGAACATGCAGAAGCGCGTCAATAGGCCGCCATAGCATGGGTCACCGCGCTGCGTTTTTCCATTGTCTGCATTCACTTATACTCTTGGATTTAGCTCATGATTTCCATTAGGCAGAGGTGAGTAAATTTGGCAGGCCTATATATGTATAGGTTGGTCCAGCGTTTGAAGTATGCGACTGACGATCAAGAGGTAAATCGAAGAGATAAACTTCGATTTTGATTATTTTGATTTGTTTTAATTAGTGCACTATGCACGAACTTACTCCCACTACGCCGAAATCTGGCCAAGTTACGTGCCGGCACCTATACCTATAGGATAGAATGATTTATACTTGAAATAAGTTGGTATTAATTGTAATATTTCAGTCGTAGTAAGTAGGTCATAGTATGTCCGTGTGATGACAGATAAAGAATGTGGAGTGACACCTTTATTCATATCATGGGTGTTGTAGGGAGCGAACTACCCTGAACAAAACCTGAACCTACCCCTCTGTCCAGCTTGGTATAGTACAAAGCCAAAACTTGCAGTCGAAAAAAGTATTAAAGACGGGGAAAACTGATTTCATCAACAAACCATACTGTCCCACTGCTGGGCTCGGGTCTCCTCTCAGGAGAGAGTTAAGGCCATACGTCCCCACGCTGGCCAAGTGCGGGTTGGGGACTGGCAAGACAACGTTGTGGCTACGTAATCTGGCCGTTGTATGTTTTTAAGCTGCCCAAAGGCCTCCAACTAAGCTTCACGAATGTTATCCTATGGTAATAACCGGAACCGACTGCTTAACGTGACCTCCGAATCACGGAGTCGCTCATGGTAACATGCCACCAGCGGTCACCCAACCAGGTACTGACCGCGCTGTCGTTGCTTACCCTCGGTGATTGTTTCTAATCACCGAGTGCAACTAGGCTATGAGCGCCTCAACTAACTGAAAACTGATTTAATAGTGTCGAATTATGAAAATGATGCATGAACATGGAATAAAGAATTTATAGTCAACTAACTTTTGCTCGCGACTTCGCCCGCGTGAATTTTGGCTATCGCGGAGTTAGCCTCAAGTGCTTCCCCAAGAATCAAATTTTATTGAAAGCGGTGCAGCGGTTTAGCCGTAAAATCGTAATAAAGAGACAGACAGACAGTTGCTTTCGGATTCACAGTATAAATATTTTTTTATGGTATAGGGGGCAAACGAGCAGACGCATCGCCTGAAGGTAACCGATTACCGCCGCTCAAGGACATCCGCAACACCAGAGGCGGCTCAAGTGCGTTGACGGCTTTCTAAGAGGCAGTACGATCTTTTCTTGAAGGTTTGAAGGTCGTATTGGTAGGGAATACCGCAGGCGATAGTTCATTCCACAGTTTTGTTGTGCGAGGCAGAAAGTTTATAGAAACAGCACAGTTGTGGACTGCCAATGAGTATGAATTCCATGGCACTCTCAGACTCAAACATACCTATAGACTGGCCCGTTGGTCTAGTCTGGCAGTAAGTTGGCAATTCTGACTTTTAAGCACAATTATTTATCCTGTTTTTGTCAGCATTTTGAGGCTCGTACATATATTGTTTCAACCCAACTCTTTAAGTTTTGTATTATATTTAATAAAAAAGCTACCTGAATTTGGGTCGAGTGTATTTCAGTGATTTAAGGTAAGGATTAAAGGATGGGACAGACAACGAACGAGGCGGAATCGTCATTCCACGGCGAAAGCGAGTAATATAGAATTTATTTATTTATTAAAACTTCCTGTAAACATATTACAGTAAGTTTTAATAGGTGAACATTTGAACACGAGACTTATTTACTGGTTTATACTTTAGGAAATCACGTCGGGGGGTTGGGGAGTGTTTTACCGAAAGAATGGAGAAGAATAGCTCGAGATAGAGATAGATGGAAGGAATTCGGGGAGGCCTATGACAAAAGACAACTTGATTAAGTGGCTGCTGATAAAAGTGAATATTATATAAACGTGAAGAGAAAAAATAAGGAATATAATTTTAATGAGTACCTAGTGTTAAAATTCAATATAGTCCGTGAAAAAAGACCTTTATATTATGTTATTATTATGAAGAAATCACAGAATCCCGAGAATATAATAATAAATAAATAATAAATATTCCGGACATCTAACACACAACGCCATCTAGTCCCAAACTAAGCATAGCTTGTACTATGGGTACTAGAAAACTGATATAAATACATATATACATTTTTTTTTGTAAATACATAAATATCATACATATAAAACATCCAAACTCCGAAACAAATATTTGCAGATCATACAAACATTTGATCCGAACCGGGAATCGAACCCGAGACCTCAATAACAGCAGTCGCATACGCTACCACTGCGCCACCGAGGCAGTATCACAGCATCGCTCTCGTCGCACTCCACTAGTAATATTAATCATTCTCTGCACGTTATAATCCGTTCTGCCAGCTGTCTGGCACAACCTTAAGTGACGTTCACTGGAAATAATATCATATTTTACCAGAAAGATCACACTTAAGGATACTTTAACGTAATACAAGACATTATAATCAATGTCGATTCATATCTTAGAACAACCAGTCAGCCCACATTGCCCAGCGCCATTGTCAAACTAATTTAAGCTTAAAACTATAAGATAAAGTAAAGTATTGCTTGCTAGGGCCGCTTATCAACTGGTTGCGCCACACACGGTCCGATATCCTCCCGGGTTTTAAATGGTAATATCATTATCCTTACTAACTTATTAATAAACTAGGTTAGGGTCGGCTTTGAATCTACTGTAATACGGCTGAACTTCGATTGTTTTTGAGCGACAGACATAAGACCTTCACAACCCAAGTACTAGGCGAGATCGAAGTTCTGTAGATTTATTTTTTAATGAATAGGTGCCAATCGAGCAGACTTATCGCCTGATGGTAAGCGTTTACCGCCGCCCATGGGCACCCGCAACACCAGATGCGTCTCAAGTGCGTTGTCGGCCTTTGGGGGATGGGGGAGGGATTGGGTTATGGGCCACCTGTATCCTCACTCACATCGGTTTTCTGTGAGGCCGTGGTATCACTCCGGCCGAGCCGGTTAGTGATGATGAAAGTGTTTCGGATTTTTCGGCCTCCAACTACCCGAAGCGACTGCCACAGATGTTTGTACGACTAACGGGAACAACATGGCTTAACTTGTTAAGGCACAGAGGGGCTCAAATAGTTAAGAATGGTCACCCATTCAAAGACTGACCTGGCTAAGATTGCTTAACTTGCTCGCCTGCTCAGTATCCTCGCACCTAGGAGGTTTTTAATCGATAATGAACATTGTTGCATTGAGATAAAGTTTAACATGGAATAGCGAGTCTGCGATTTATAGATTTATGAACGAATTTCTTCGTTACCGTAGAGTTTTGAAAGAGTGTATGCTGCAAGATTATACTCTTGCAACTTGAGCTGTAATCTGTAACTGGTTTTTTATGATATAGGTGTCAAACTAGCAGGCGCATTGCCCGATATTAAGCGAGCACCGCCGCCTAAAACACCCGCAACACCAGAGGCGTCACAAGTGCATTGCGGGCTTTTAAAAAGGAGGTCGTATTGGTCCGGGCATACCGCAGGCGACAGATCATTCCACAGTTTTGTTGTGCTAGCCAGAAAGTTCCTTCGTTTGAAGTTTGGCGTAGCGGTAGCGTATGCGACAGCTCTTCTTGAGGTCTCGGGTTCGATTCCCGGGTCGGATCAAATGTTTGTATGATCTACAAAAATGTTTGTTTCGAAGTTTGGGTGTTTTCTATGTATGATATGATATATGTATGTATTTACAAAAAAAAGTATATATGTATTTATATCAGTTGTTTAGTACCCATAATACAAGCTCTGCTTAGTTTGGGACTAGATGGCGTTGTGTGTTAGATGTCCGAAATATTTATTTATTTATTTATAGAGAAGTAACTTTTGCTCGCATCTTCACCCACGTGTATGTCGATTATCGCATTAAAGTGTAGCCTATATCCTTCCCCAGGAATCAATAATAATAATAATAATATCTTGATTTATTCAGACAAGGTCCATAGAGTTAGTATACAATTTCTCTTAATATATGTTAGTACCTTACAATTTAATTTAGTAACGGCTTCAGAAAACTGTTCATAATGTGCGAATCATATTTATCGGCTATGACCCTCAGGATGTCATTACTGCTGTCCCGCACTCTCCTCAACAAGGAGGCAATTCGCTTACGTAGTATAGCGTGGAAGCCATCCACTGTCGCTACCATAAACATCGTGGAAGCTCTACAGTGACGAGGCAACTTTAATAGGATCTTGAAGGCATTATTATACTGACGTATGTGTTCAGAGACTTATGGGTATAGTTGACCCATAAGCTGCTCGTGTAGAACTATTGACAGTATGCTTTAAATAGTGTTATTTTGACTTCATGACCACAGTGGGCAAACCTACGAGCCAACATAGTAGTAGCCGTAGAGCCGTAGTTTTTATCCGCACCAGTTGCACTCGGTGCTTAGAAACAATCATCGAGGGTAAGCAACGATGGCGCGGTCAGTACCTGGATGGGTGACCGCTGGTGGCATGTTACCATGAGCGTCTCCGTGATTCGGAGGTCACGTTAAGCGGTCGGTCCCGGTTGTTATCTTACGATAACAGTCGTGAAGCTTAGTTGGAGGCCTTCGGGCGGCTTGAAAACATCCAACGGCAAGATTTACGTAGCCGCAACGTATTCTTGCCAGTCCTCAACCCGCACTTGGCCAGCGTGGGGACATATGGCCTTAACCCTCTCCTTAGAGGAGACCCGAGCCCACAGTGGGACATTATGGGTTGTAGTAGTAGTAGTAGTAGCCTAGTTTTTCTGCGTACATAACACAGTGAAACCTAGTTAAGTGGGAACTGGATAAGTGAGAAACCTCTATTAGAGAGAGTTCCTATAAAGGCCAGGCACTTCTTCATTGAATTACCTCTGTTAATAGGACATTTCAACCTGGTTAAATGAGATTCGATTTCTAGGATTTTATCGATGTTAACCTCTATAATCGGGACCCTGTAGCTCTATTCCCTTTATAAGTTAGATATTTTCTCAGTTTGGGACAGGTTTCGACACATTTTTGGAATAATTGAATTTCTCTCGCACATCCTTTGTTTTTACCCGACTGCGAAGGAAGGAGATACTAAAGATACCACGGTTTCACAGAAAACCGGTGTGAAACAGCGCTTACGCTGTGTTTTTTTACCGAGTGAATGTAGATACCGGAGGCCCATTCCCCAACCTATCCCCTCATCCTCCTCCCCATCTTCCGAAGGCTGGTAACGCACTTGTGACGCCTCTGGTGTTGCGGGTGTGCATGGGCGGCGGTAATCGCTAACCATCAGCCAATACATCTGCTCGTTTGCCCCAAATACTATAAAAAAACTAAATCTGTCTAACTGATACGCCTTTATGGCTAGCCCGCTGCACCACTTTTAATGAAATTTAATATGGAGATATTTCATAAGGTCATAACTATAAACATATCTGCTAAAAAGAATACTTTATCTACTAAAGTTTTTCAGGGAAGTAGTTCAAATGTTTTATTCATCAAAAAATAATCAAAGAACTGTGAATGTTGACATTTTCACTGATTGTTTTTTATGTCGGTGTTAATTTTTGCAGACCCGACATCATTTTAAACTAGCTGACCCGATGAATTTCGTACCGCCATTTTTTCTTGTAAATATTTTCAAACACGGGTATAAAAGGGGCAGAAAAGCCGTAACTACAAAAATTACACTTCCGAATTGCTTTATCACAAACTTCTGTACAGTGTGTTCTGACAGTAGCAAACATAACATAAGAATTATCCAATTTGGTGCAATAGATCAAACTAATGCGCGTACACACATTTTTTATTTACATGTGATGTGATATTTTCATCAATCTCTTCGTCATTTAGAATGTCATTTGATAGGAGAAATGTAATTTCAGTAGTTTTTATTTAAAATAGTTTTGGAGATCATTTTTATCATTATTTATTTAAAATAGTTTTGGAGATCATTAGCTAAAACAAGCTAAAGATACTATTTCATGTCATCCACATTTTTTATATTTTTTATCATTAATCTCATTACGACGAAGACTTGAAGACTTGAAGACTTAGAATTGAAGACTTTAAATACTTGACATTGGCAGAAATAGCTGATCCGGCTGGTTGCCATCTTATCAAAGAATAAGAAGAAGTAAAAGAGTTTTAAAAATTAAAACAACAGGATTGGCTTCATTACTATTCAGACGAACAAATATTGAAGTCTGATGAGGTCATGCTGACTCATATCTATTGGAAATACTCTGAGCTATGTCTGATTTGCTAGTTTTAAATACCAATCGATTAAAATTAGACTAAATTTTAGAAAGAACTAGCTTAAAAGATTTAGCATAGTTATTTTGCTTTTTTATTTAGATGCACTGGTGAGTATACATTGCCAAGTTAAGCAATCCCAGCCAGGTCAGGCTGAGGATGGGTGATAATTAATTAGTCTCCGTGCCTCGAAAAATACTGTAAGCCGTCAATAAAATATGGATACCGATTATTATCATGTGAATATCTATGCCTCTGAGACAATTATGACGGATATTTAAAATACGACAACAGCCTATTGACAGCATTTGATATCTTGATATCACCGGTTTACTTAAAAATCGAGTTTAGCAGTATCATAGTAGATTAAAAAGCCTATCCCAGCCTAATTTGGGTAAAAGATCGAAGGAAGAAGATTGTTATATTTCCAAGAAATCGACAAGTCGCCATAACTGTTATAACATACACTCATTCACTGCTTTGTCTCGAGGTTTGGTCTCGATTTCGATTCCCGGGACGGGCCAAATGTTTACATGATATGCAAATATTTGTTTCGGGGTTTAGGTGTTTTCTATGTATAAAATGTATATTTTACACAATAAAGTATAATATAAGTATTCTATCGGACAATCTAGCTGTCACAGTACAAGCTCTGCTTCGTTAGAAGCTAGATGGCGTTGTGTGTCAGTTGTATGAAATATTTATTAATATTTATTCAGACACATGTCTGCGTGGAATGGAATGTAAGTCTTGAGTAGGACAAGGTCACATTCTTGTTGCCAGACTGGTTGTCTTAGTAATCCGACTTAAACTTTTTACGTATGAATTCGGAAATTCAGGTACATTCGGAAATCGAACACTGGTAGTTCCAAAATGGTGAAAAGTATTATTTTTATCGAAATTGTGTGGGTTAGTTGATAAAAATAGACAAAAGCATAAACACAAAACAGCAAGAACAACATAAAAAAAACATCGAAAAAAACATCCTCGTTGGTCTAGTGGTTAGCATAAGCGGCTGCAGACCAAGAGGTCTCGGGTTCGATTCCCGGATCGGACTGCTGTGGAATTTTTATCTTACAAGAAATACTTAATCGGAGTACGGAAGATGGCGATGTTTCCCGCTCGCGTCTTGTAGAGTATGGTAAGCCGTCGGTCCCGGTTGTCATAAACATCTATGGCAATCGTTATTGGGAAGTCTCTGCCCTCAAATATACTGACAACTATTTCAATCTTCGAATTCAGTTCACCCTCAGGGTTGTCAGTCGCGCTAAAAACTAATATTCAGGTTTTACCTGAATATTAGTTTTTACACGGTGCTTGAACTAGCAGCCAACCCCAAATAATCTTGGGAATAATAAAGACTAGGAACATAATGATGAAGTGTAGATATAGTTTTCAGATTAATGGTATAATAATACTTCAATTACATTAATCAATAGCATGTCAACTATGAAATAGTGGAACTTTTTTAATCGCAGCGGTCGCTCGTCCGTACAGCTGAGGTCAAGGTTACGTTTAATCACCTGCTCATTGAGCCAAGATGTAAATTCTTCACGTCCAGTCAATTGAGTCAATTTCAACAATAGGGAATATGCATAAAAAAATTATTTGTCTCAAATATTATTTTCTAGATTCTTTATTGTCTTTACAATATACTTAAAGGGTATTTTTTTATTTAGTAGTTATTTAAACTCGGAAAATATTAAATAAAAAGTGAAATTAAAGGAGGGAAATAGAAACTTACAAAACGCTTACTATTGGTCGAAACGAAATGTCCCTTCGATGGTCACGTCATTAAAATTATCGGAGTCGAAATTCAAACTGTGTTAGTAGTGTTTGTGAGAAAAATTACCTTCTTCCATTATTTTTATAGCAATTAAAACAAAATGACAATGACTCTCATTGGCTGTGTACAAAGCGCGCGCAAAATGGCGGCGTTTGAATAACTCAAATTTAGTCAGTGTTTTTAATTTCAGTTTGAAAATTAGTTAGACTATTTTCAAGCCTATTTATATATTTTTTCTATGTTATACAGACGTAAATGGTCAGATTAAGAAATAAAAAAAACATGCATATTCCCTATTGTAAGCGCTCTATTCTCTGACAGATAGTTACGTGGTCCAAACAAAATAAAATCCAATAATTATAAACTCCATCAATTCATTTTTTTTTTATCTTTTGTACTTCTTTGTATAAATTTAACTATGTCACATTTTCCTTAATCACAAACTTTATAAAAAAAAAACGACTTCATGAACTGGACCAAATTGAAATGGACCACACGGGAAGCATCAGCTTTCAAATTAAAAAAAGAATCATCGGAGTTATGGCGACAGGCAGTTTATTTTATCTACCGTCATTTATTGATTTTGTTAACATCAATTGTATGAGTATGTTTTTAATTGTTAACCTTTATTTTTTGCTAAGTACGCTCTTTAGAGTGACATCTTAAATTACTAGTAATAGTTTTAAGTTCTCATATAAGCGAATACCGTAATCGTCAAAATCGGTTCACCCAGTCGAAAGTTATGACCTTATGAAGTAACATACATAAAAAAAGTACAGTCGAATAGACAACCTCCTCCTTTTTTGAAGTAGGTTAAAAAGGGGTACAACGTTTTTGCTTCTCATGATAATATATTGACATACATTAATCAATAAATATAATTTTTAACCACGTAACTTATCCTCGAGATGACGTCATTCTCATACATTTGTTAGGTTTTTATTAACGTTGAAAAGTGTAGAATAACAAAGGATTGGCTGCTTCGTAAGCTGTACTGTACTGTACTGAGCAAGTCCGTTTCGTGCCCCGTAGAATGTACGGTTCCGTAGTTATGGTACATTTTTTTTCTTATGAAACAGGCGGCAAACGAACAGACGTATCGGTTGATGGTAAAGCAATTACCGCGGCCCATAGGCACCCCAAACACAATAGGCGTCACAAGCGCATTGCTGGCCTTTGTTTGGGGGACATGGAGGGGGAGGGGGGTAGGGATTGGGGTATGGGCCTCCGTTATCCTCACTCACTGGGTGAAGCACAGCGCAGGCGCCGTTTCACACCGGTTTTAAGTGATGCTGTGGTATCACCCGGTCGAGCCGGCCCATTCATACCGAAGTGTGGTTCTCCTACGGTATTTTTTTAATTTATTTGTAAAAAAAAAATCAGCCAAGTGTGAGTCGGACTCGCACATCGAGGGCTCAGTACAAACCTGTAGGTATATTATATGATGTTACTAGAAATTTATGCTTTTTGCAATATTTCTTTATCTGTGGTATAAGATGTTGCTTCGTAGTAAATTTCAAGATTATGAGTTTAGGGTAAGTACTGTGCCGAAAATTTTTAGCATAAACGGCTGTATGTATACTTTGATTGTGTTGAAGTTTGATTTTCTTACAGCGGGACAGTAGACTTGAGTATTTGATATGAATTTCAGCTTGATACCTCCACGCGTTTCTGAGTAAAACAGTCTTGATAGACAGACAGACGGACAACAATATTATTCTATAATGGTTACGTTTTTTTCCTTTTGAGGTACGGAACCCCAAAAACTAATAACATAAAATAGTTTCGTGTACCTACTGAATTGAATAATTAATAATATTCTAAATGGACTTTATACGTAGTTATACCTACGTATTGGATGTTTGTATTCCGACTTCTTTGTTTACTGTTGGTTAGTCATGGCCGTATTGCGACTTACGGGTAGACTCTCTCATTCACTCAAGGTCGCGATTTATATGCCTACCGTAATTCGTACTTCCGAGAGAACACACTTGTATTATACCGTGGTACAAGAAACAGAAGAAACGGCGCACACATCTACAATATTATTAAAACTAGCTGAACAACATTTCATAGGCATTTCAATTTCATTTATTTGTTTAGATATATGTTTTTAAACATAAATAAGTTTTGTATGTTTATCGGCATCGTGGTAACCACAGTACAGGCTATCTAGTTGGGTTATGATTATCGTGCGTGTGTAAGATATATATTGCAAGTCCCATGTATTGAAACATGTACAATGAACAAAAAATAAAAAAATAAAAAAATAAAATAAAACTGTTAGAATAAAATAATAAAAATAAACAAATTAATACCTCGCTCTTTCTTCTGGTGGGTTCCTTAAAACGATGGTGATCGGTTGATATTAGCGTCCAAGAGTTCAACTTCGCCATACACCATCCGCGCTTCGGTCAATTTGGTCAATATATATATTTTTTTTAAATATAAATAAACCGACTCTTAGAACAAAACTGTTTCTTAAAACAATCGGTAATATTTCAAAAACAAGGTGTTGTAAATTTCTCTTGTGTATTACTTCAATGGGACTTTTTCCAGTCTTCGTTTACACACACTTGCAAATAGAAATATCACAAACGGGTTGCCGCCTTTTAAGTTTACGCCCCTTCCCCCTCTCACCACTCCCAAAAATACGAGGAAGGTACTCAATGCCTAGCAACTTAATTATTGTGAAGACCGTGAAATCGTACCCGCTAAGCTTGCGTATATGTGCCGATGAATAATTCCTGCATGGTCTTTCCAAAGGGATGTAGTTATACATTTGAATTCCTGAACTTCTTTAATCTTAAACCGATCTTTTTGTTAATACAACCATGACTCTCTCGATTGTAAATTACATATTTTTTAAAATACAAATATAATTGTGCCTACTTGAGTACTCTTCTCTGCCTAATGAAAAGCATGAGCAGAATCCAAGAGTAGTTGTCACCATACTCAGTCATTGCGAATGTAGACAATGAACCAATGCAGCTTGGATCTCCCACTATAGCGGCTGCGAGTTCTGTATTATTGGCCCTCCGATGTTGCACTCATCAACGAAACATGACAGCACGAATACGGGCATCCAATTTGCAAATACAAAGAGCTGGCTCAGAGTATATATTTGAAGATGATGATATTATAAATGTACCTTACGAGCAATTGCAATTACAGATGGGCTATGCACAACTGGAACAGACCGGCCGTGGGATCCACCTGCGGCAGTTCTCCAGAGCATTCGTGTTCGAGGACACCAGCGGAGAGACGCCTCAGAGACTGGTGTTTGTGTCTGTTGATGCTGCTATGATGGGTCATGGTGTTAGGAAAGAGGTAAGACTGTGTTTAATAGAGGTGTACCACTTTTTAAAATTAAATTAGCAAGAAAATTTTAGTAACGAATCAGTTTGTAGCAAAGGGTCTAATATACGACCTGTTTGTATTTTGGAATTCATAGTTCTATACGTTGAACTCGTGTCTCACGGTCCCACACCTTTATGACTGGCTTTTTCATCTTATTTAAACTAATTTATACATTTATAAAATTATTTACCCTATTTGAATGACTTAATTGTCCACAAAGAGCCGTTGTAGGGCTACAAAGCCCCAAAAACTATTGGCCCCAGATTCTTTTTCTGTTCTAAGCGCCTCTATGAAAGGGTTTTTGAAAATTTCTCTTCTAAAACGATTCAATTAATCAATGAGAATTTTATGGAAGTCAGGCAAGTCACAGAGACAACTAGTAGTCGATACAACCTTGATTTTAATACCTCTATCATCATTCTCAGGTGATTAAACGGCTGAACAAACGCTTCGGTGACATATATGGTGAACACAACGTGATCATCAGTGGAACTCATACACACTCAACTCCTGGAGGGTTCCTTATGGACTTTCTTTTCGACCTGCCGATCCTCGGTTTCGTTAAGGAGACATATGCCGCTTATATTATTGGCATTCTCAAGGTTAGTATGGGAAAGGAAAAAAAGGAAATCTTCGAATCGACAGAACGGATGAATTTCTAGAACATTCTGTATAAATACAACACAGATTGATTTATATGAAGGCCGGCGTGGTAATACGCATTTATAAAACCGATAGCTTCCTTTAAGTGGTAAACATTATTTAATAAATACATTTTTTTGTAACGTATCATGAATCCCCGCGTTATAAACCTCCCCACCCTTTACATATTTAGTCTGGCCATAAATACTGTTTTAATTGAAAATAAAAAAAAAATTACTTTTGAATTTGGAATCTGTCATTTTTATACGATTGTTCAATGTTTTTTCTTATTTTCGCATCAATATATTGTAAAATATTTTGTGATATTCAAATGTGGTGAGTGGGGTAATAAAGAGAGCCGAATCGCTGTGACTGCATCACATAAAGTAGGTATGGATGTAGATGGAGCCAAATATCATTTTTCAATCCTCCATACCCTTGGTATTAGTCAAATGTATGTGTACCGGGCTATTGATAGGTACAATGATACCTTCTCTAAAAAGATCTAGCTCTACGTGGACGGCCAGATCCTTTTATGTGTGTTCGTACGAAAAAGGTGATCAAGCAGTTAAGGGAAGAATTCGAAGAAATCCATGTTCGAAAGCAAAAGATATTATCTTGGAAGATGAAGATAACACCTAGAACCTTGTCGCGTATTTTAAAAAATAACTTAGGTCTTGCAGTCTATAAGAGACACACTGGTAATTTCTTAACTGATTTTTTTAAAAATAATAAGGTTTTAAAATGAAAAAGATTGACCGTCATCTAGTCCTGATCTTAATCCACTTGATTATAATTTATGGTCAGTGTTAAAGTGTAAGGCTTGCTCTAAGCGCCACGTTATTTAGAAGTCCCTAAAACAATCCATATGATTAGCAGTAAATAATTATCCCATAGAAAGAGTGTGTGCTGCTATTGACAGCTGGTCTCAACGTTTAAAGGACTATATTGCACTCAATGTAGACCACATTGAATAAGCTTTATGTATTTTTAATGGTTTTCTATGAATATATTAAAGTAACACCCTGTAATAGTAATAAATGTTACGTACAATAAAAAAATAATTGTATTTCTTTGTAACAATGTTTATGGCAAGACTAAGTATAACTGCAGCTACTGATATAACTTACCTCATAACCTTCTAGAGTATTCTGATTGCGCACAACAAATTGACCGAAGCGCGGATGGTGTATGGCGAAGCTGAACTCTTGGACGCTAATATCAACCGATCACCATCGTCTTATCTAAGGAATCCATCAGAAGAAAGAGCGAGGTATGAATTTCTAGAAATTGATTTGTAGTTTCTTGAAGTTTACGATCTAAAACTAAATATCTGTGGGGCGTCTAAGTATCCCAAGTTACATCTTATATCATCGACTATGTGCAGTGAAAGTCTCGGCGAAATTGGTCAAGCCATTCCAGAGATTATCCGAAACAAACAGGCAGACAGATAGATAGGAAAAAAATGATTTTGTTATGTAAGTACCATATATACTTAAATAATCATGTGTTTAGCGAAAAGCTGTTAATATGAAATTACGAACAGACAATTTAATTAAGTTTATTTGTGTAGACATAAGACAGGAAGGTACTCTTATGATTCATGTGTCATTTCTGAAGTTTCTGAATTAAGAAACAAATATTTACGAAATATTTTTCTACAGGTACCAATACGATGTCGACAAAACCCTTTCCCAGATCCGTTTCGTAACCCCAGACGACAAAATCCTGGGCGTGATCAACTGGTTTGCAGTCCACCCTACAAGCATGAACAATACCAACCACCTGGTATCTTCAGACAACGTGGGTTACGCTTCCATCTTGATGGAGAAGGCCCTGAATGGGAATACCACGCTGCCAGGAAAGGTGAGATGCTCTGAATGCTGTAATAGCCCACTGCGGGATATAGATCTCTATTTAGAAAGGAGTTTTTCTCCTACTATACTGTACTGTGCTTTATTGACTATTGACAAACTTGAATTATGACCCACTTTGCCGATAAGTCGTTAAAAACCGTCAAATAGACAAAGAATTCACTCTTTTACAGGAGCACGCAGTTAGGACGTTTAAAACACTAAGCAAGTTACATCTGTAAGAAAGTAAGCTGGTAGTGGGTCATAATTCAAATTTATCTGTAGTACTGTACTGCGTTGTACTGTAAGTTGTGGCGCACCAGACGCGCCTTCGTTATATTTCTGTTTCAATTCATTGTAATGTGGGCTTAACTTGGCTTTTTTTACTGCACTGTTATTGGTTCAAACAGTTCAAACAGTGGGTTTTGTGATTGAAAATTGTTGATCTTAGTCTGGGTGGTCTTTGTGTCCGTTTAATGTGTGTCTTTAATGTGGGCCAACGCAGGAATATTCTTAGTGTGAAAGTCTTTTCATAAAAAATATATTCAAATATGAGCGATCCATTCTAGAATTAAACTTACTTGTACTTATCCCATTGTTTTTATTAAGTTTTTTTAAATAAATAAATAAATATTTTGTACATTTAACACACAACACCATCTAATCCCAAACTAAGCAGAGCTTGTATTATGGGTACTAGATAACTGATATAAATACATAAATACTTTTTTTTTAAATACATACACATTATACATAGAAAACACCCAAACTTCGAAATAAATATTTGCAGATCATACAAACATTTGGTCCGACCCGGGAATCGAACCCGAGAACTCAAGCACAGCAGTCGCTTACGCTACCGTTGAACCACCGAGGCAGTCAGAGTTTAAATCTAACCGATTTCACGATATGGCATTATCAAAGGTTGCAATTAATTAGAGTAAATAATATTTAAAAAATAGTGTAAAAAGTACAAGTAAGTTTCATTCTAAAATGTATTGCAACATAAAATACAGAACACGAGCGGTTCTCAAAAAAAATATTCAAATTCGAACTCATAATACTATAATGATCAACTCTCGTACTATTTAGAATAAATTTTTCAGCACTTGAGCTATCACAAACTCACTCCTTCTCCGATTTCCGTTCTAATACATCGTTTATCATTTACAGGGTAGCATAGTCTGTGCATTTGCGTCCACAAACCTGGGTGATGTATCTCCCAATACTCGTGGTCCTCATTGCGAGTTCTCCGGTAAGGTATGCGATCAGGAGAAGCTTCTATGCAAACTGCCAAAGGAGAAGTGCTTTGCTTCTGGACCCGGAAGGGATATGTTTGAGAGCACCAGGATTATTGCCACTAAGATGTTCCAGACTGCTGTGGTAATAATTTGAAGTATATTAAGTAACTTATAAAGTACTTACTGAACCGGCGAACTTTGTACCGCCATTATCTTTTCGTGTGTATTTTCACTCTTTTTTTTTTTTTTTTTTTTATATTTAAGCTGCCAAAATGACTCTGCCCTGCCTGATGGAAAGCATGAGCAGAATCCAAGAGTGGTGGTCACCATCCTCAATGCGAAAAAGAACAATGCAGCATGGTGACCCACACTATGGCGGCCTGGGGGAAGGGGGATGGTGAGGGTGGGCCTCCGGTATCCTCACTCACTCGATGAAACACAGCGTAAGCGCTGTTTCACACCGGTTTTCTGTGAGGCCGTGGTATCACTCCGGTCGAGCCGGCCCATTCATGCCGAAGCGTGGCTCTCCCACGGTAAAAGACCGACTGAATAACTTATATTAGTAAGCCCGTGTTAACTTACCGTAGGGCCGCAGTGTATACGACTAAGCGGTCTAAGAAAATATACCACCTCCGGTTTTCCTTAATTATTTTCTATACAAACCCTACACTTAAAAATAATTATCCAATTTGGTGCAGGCGATCTAAAGTTGGCGCGTCAAACATTTTAATGATTCATTTTTATTTAGACAGACTAGCCGACCCCGTCGAACTTCATACTGCAATATTTTTATTAGTATATTTTTTTCTTTTACTTGTTATATGCATAAATTAAACGTAAAAATAACTTGATTTTTGATCTTCTGACGAATACTTCCAGAAAGTACTTAATGAGCCTGGTGAGGACCTGACAGGTCCGGTGGGCATTGTCCATCAGTATGTCAAGATGTCTGACGAAGAAGTAGCTCCATACGATCCAGTCACGGCAACCTTTAATGATGTAAGTTTATACTAGATATAACAGATATATAAGAAAATAGTGTGATATTTTATGATTGAGTGGAGACCGGCCGCGTTGGATGGGGAGGCGGATGGGGGAAGGATTCGTGGTATGGGCCTCCGGTATCCTCACTTATTCGGTGGAATATAGCGCAAGCGCTGTTCCACACCGGTTTTCGGTGAGGCTGTGGTATTACACCGATCGAGCCGGCCCATTCGTGCCGAAGCCTAGCTCTCCCACGGATAAATGTATTTATGAAATAAGTTTTTAAGTGTTCTATATGTCAATATAGCTTTTATAGATGGCGTTGTGTGTTAGCTATCCGACATGTTTATTACTAATATTTACTACCTGCGGATGATAATCCTCGGTTGCTGTAAAAGTACAGCAAAATCCGCGGGTAACACCGTGAGGCGAAGCTAAATAATAGAGGCCAAATTTACTCCAATATTATTAGCTATCTGCTAGTGAAAACTCATCAAATTAGTCCAACTGTTCTAGAGATAAGCAAGAACTAACACAGATATAGACAGATAAAAAACTTATATAATTACCGTATATACTTTTATTTTGATTAGGTGCAAAGCTGTCACTTAAGTTATATTTACTTAGCATAGATTATTCCTGAGCTTTTTAATATCCGCAACTATAAGAAGGTATTATTTTCCATCAGAGTGTGAAGGTTCATGGTTGTCTGCCAGCGATGGGCTACAGCTTTGCAGCAGGCACGACGGACGGTCCTGGCGCCTTCGACTTCAAGCAAGGCACTACCACCTCCAACCCCCTGTGGAACGCTGTTAGAGATTTTATTGCCGAACCCACTAAAGAGGACATCGAGTGTCAAGCCCCGAAACCTATTCTTTTAGCTACTGGACGGGTGAGTACATATTATTTAAATATTAACTGCATTGAATGTTCGCGAGGTTACAGATTAAGAATACTAAATGTAAATAAAATTCATCTCATGTTTCTTTTTTATGGAATGGGCGGTAAACGAGCAGACGTATTGCCTGATGGTAATCAATTACCGCCAACCATGGACGCAACACCAGAAGCGTCACAAGTTGCCGGCCTTAGGGGAAAATGGTATCGGGGAGGGGTTAGAGTATGGGCCTCCGGTATCTTCACTCACTCGGTGAAACATAGCGCAAGTATCACTCCGGTCGAGCAAGCCCATTCGTGCCGAAGCGTGGCTCTCCCAAGGTATAAGTATCTCCCATGATTTATACGTGCGTAAAAATAATTTGAGCTATTTTTTGATAGTTGACCTGGCCAGGGTTAGATGCACATGTGCCGTAATCTGTAGATGTGCCTGGTTTTTTCCTATTCTTTCGTAAGTCTATACGTGCGAGAGTAAGTGAGATATATCAACAAATTCAGTGACTAAAGACCTCTCCCGTTTATTCCCTCCAGGCTAAATTCCCGTATGAGTGGCAGCCAAAAGTCGTGTCTTGTTCCGTCGCTCGTATCGGGGGTTTGTTCCTGGCGGCAGTTCCGGGAGAGTTCACCACCATGTCGGGCAGAAGACTCAGGAACATCATCTCCAAGACCGCTCCTGATGCTAAAAGAGTTGTGATCGCTGGACTTTCCAATATTTATTCAGATTATGTGGCTACGTTTGAAGAGTATCAGGTAAGGAGTGTGCAGTTATCACTTTTTTAATAAATTCCTGGTGCACGAGTTCTCTTATAAGTAAATAAATAAATATTCCGGTCATCAAACACACAACGCCATCTAGTCCCAAACTAAGCAGAGCTTGTATTATGGGTACTAGGCAAGTGATAAAAAAACATGAAATATATACTTTTTTTTTGTAAATACATATATATCACACATAGAAAACACTCCCAAACAAATGTTTGCAGATAAAAAAACATTTGATCCGACCCGGGAATCGAACCCGAGACCTGAAACTAAGAATGAAAGTATTAAAGAAGGAAGACTATTTACCTGAATATGGGTTAAGTATTTAGTTGATGGTAGGAGGTGGTGGGCCCCTACCATCAATCAAACGGACGTGTACTCCTAGTTGATTTCGACGATCTCTTTTTCAAAATCTTGAAAAGATTTTCAATTTTGACTAAACAGGCATAGTGTCAGTGTCATTCCAATCAACAGCAAAAACCTACTGTTGCGCCATCTATCGAAGAGACATTGAACTACGGAGAAACGTACTACGGAATACTAATTCTGAATTGCGATATAGAAGTTCTCGCTTCGTTTAGTATACATATAAACAACATCCTAAGATCAACCGTTGGGCAGAGGCCCGCCTGGAATGATTACCTCGCCTGGTCGGAGGATCCTCACTTTGTGTTGGTTGAACATGACACCCGTTCCTCCACATTACTATTAGAAGAAAAATTTAGTTAGACTTGATGACCCATTTCCTTTATTTCGAGTTGGTTATAAATTCATAGATTTCATTTCTCGTCGTTTTTATTCCAGGCTCAAAGATATGAAGCAGCTTCCACCATCTACGGTCCTCATACTCTAGAAATATATTTGAACAAGTAC
Source organism: Hyphantria cunea (assembly GCA_003709505.1). Taxonomy (NCBI): domain Eukaryota; kingdom Metazoa; phylum Arthropoda; class Insecta; order Lepidoptera; family Erebidae; genus Hyphantria; species Hyphantria cunea. The sequence goes on from PKRV01000137.1 coordinate 113,396, forward strand.
GTGGAACTAACCGAGGCTTTGATTTCGGTAAGTTATGTATTTAAAAGGAAAATTTGATACCGACCCGTTGTTTATTCATCTGGGGAGCGGCCATCTCGTCCGTTCATCTGGCGAGAGGTCCATGCCCGCAGTGGACTGCCAATATATGTTGATGATAATGGGGCTTTAGGAAGTAAATAGATACATAGAAATGTAGCTTCAGGTGTTTTCATAGGTTTATTTGCTGACTCAAACATTTTGGTCACTTCGCTTTTCAATTATTTCCGTCAACCAATAGTTGTTTAAGGAAAGCATTCAGTTTATCCTCACAGAACGTAGCTTTTTGATTACCATAATCGCTTAAACATTATTACTTATTTGTTTTCACAGTATTTTAATTAAAAATTCACCAGTTTTATATATGTAGTTAAAAAATGATCTAATAACGTATTAATAAAATAATTTAAAATACATAAAAATATTCTCTTTCATCCAGGGTAAATCCCTAGATTCAGGTCCTGAGCCCCCCGATCTGAGCGCCCAGCTGATCTCTCTAGTACCGCCAGTGCTGTGGGACTCGACTCACTGGGGTCATGAGTTCGGTGACTGTTTGGTGCAGCCCCAGAAACATTACAGCTATGGAGATGTTGTTGTAGCACATTTTGTGAGTATGCTTTTCAGTTTTCAGTTATTTGACTGCCTCGGTGGCGCAGTGGTAGCGTATGCGACTGCTGTGCTTGAGGTCTCGGGTTCGACTCCCGGGTCGGACCAAATGTTTGTATGATCTGCAAATATTTGTTTCGGAGTTTATGTATTTTCTATGTGTAATAAGTATGTATTTTATTTACAAACCAAAGTATATATGTATTTATATCAGTTGTCTAGCACCCATAACACAAGCTCTGCTTAGCTTCCCCGCGGTCTTAACCGCAGTACAACAACATACACGGGTAACCACAGTAACCACAGGGCTAAGCTAGTCTAAAAAGTAGCCTTAGTTACTCCTCATATCATCAGCTACCAGCCGGTGAAAGTCCCGTCGAAATCGGTTCAGCCGTTCCAGAGATTAACCAGAACAAGGAGACAGACAAAAAGAAATTGAAAAATAAATATTTCGTATACATACATATGCAGTTATTAAAATATTACTAACAGACAATACAATTTTATTAATTTGTACAGATAAAATAACTAAAAAAAATATTAATATTAAAACATTGTCTACTTTGATAGTATGCATTCGAAAAATATGATCTTTAAAATAAAGAGCTGAATTTTGCCGTTTCTATTAAATAAAATAAACGGATTATGTTTGGGTAATTGCAATATGTAATAATTGATGACAAAAAGTGTGCGATGGCCGGGAATCGAACCCGGATCAACTGCTTGGAAGGCAACTATGCTGACCATTACACCACCATCGCAGCTGATATTAGTGCTAAAATAGAGGTTTAAACTTTATCGCTTATGAAGATTATACGATAATTTTAATAAAAAAAATTATTTGTTGCTTTACGGCCATTTTGAATAACATATGTTTATAATTGACACCAGAGATTTTTATTCTCTAGATATTTTTTAATATGATTGATTCTTCTTATTCTTATTTGATGAGACAGCAACCAGCCTGCTTTTTCTGCCAATGTCAAGTATTTAAAGTCTTCAATTCTAAGTCTTCGAGTCTTCAAGTCATCGTCATGATGGAATTAATGATAAAAAATATAAAAATGTTGATAACATTAAATGGGGACCGTCTTTCGCAAAAACAAAAAAACGATCTTCTCATTATTGATTCAATACGTACATTGATAGGCAGGGTCAGTTTTCTATATTTCATTTGACAATTTCACTTGTCAAAAAAGTAATTAGTACTCTTTTGAAGAAAATCCAGACCATTTTCAATGACCTAATGAAAACAGCCGATAGTTAGAGGTTACTGAGTAAAGTTCGGAGCTTGATACCTTTGTTTTCCCGGGCCATTTAAGCACTTAGCCTCTTGATTGGGCCGTTGTACGTGAGTTTGTCATCTTCTTACTCCAACCATCCTTAATCAGGTCTTCAGGTCACTGCAGCCCGGAACATGTTTTGGTTTATTTATTTTTTATTTATTTATCTTCATTGCGTACATATTACAAAATACGAAATAAAATGAGTGACAAAAAGGATTACTACAACAATTTAATGGTTTAATGTTTGACTGCCTCGGTGGCGCAGTGGTAGCGTACGCGACTGCTGTCCATGAGGTCTCGGGTTCAAATCCTGGGTCGGACCAAATGTTTGTATGATCTGCAAACATTTGTCTCGGAGTTTGGGTGTTTTCTATATATAATATGTATGTATTTACAAAAAAAAAAGTATTTATGTATTAATATCAGTTATCTAGTACCCATAATACAAGCTCTGCTTAGTTTGGGACTAGATGGCGTTGTGTGTTAGATGTCCGAAATATTTATTTATTTATTTATTTAATGTTTAATGTATTTAATAATATATATTTCTAAGTAAGTACTTGTCAACTACTCATCTTAGTAGTCTTACTAATATTATAAACGCGAAAGTTTGTAAGTATGGATGGATGTTTGTTACTCTATCACGTAAAAACGATTTCAATGAAACTTTATAATAATATAGCTTATACATCAGAATAACATAGGCTACAATTTATAAAGTTATAAAACACAATATCTTTGTACCGCGGTTAACACCGCTCACCGCTTAAAACACAACTCCCGCATTAGGAATAGACATCCTGTGTCGCGGGGGACTTGTACAAACGGTCACAAAGAACACCGAAACTAGGAATAGCAATTTGTGGAAGGCACACTATTAAATCCGTGAACTACGGGTATAAATTAAATGCAAGTGGACTGTAATTTTGCTGTATATTGAAATATGTATAATGAGAGTATAAGAAAGGCAGTACGCGTGCGGTGCTAATAGAATTCGGTATTCACTCTCCCGCCGGCTGACGACGGCGTCGCGCCCCGCTGTCCCCGCGCTGTGGTCTTGCTGCACCGACGACCCCCGAATGCTGCCGAGAATAGCCGAACACGGCAATCGCTCACGCACACACACAGTGTAGTCCCATGTGGTATTTGAACCTACAACACTTGGGGCAGTAGAAAGCGTCGTGGTGACCGCTTAAACCAGTAGGTCAACCGTGCAAATACTAACACACCAGTCTACACACACTTATACACAGTCATATTATACTTAATCCAATAATTAAATTTCTAAACCATACTTTAGGTATCTGGTCACCCTCGCAACAGCATCCGCCACGGGAAGTGGTATCTGGCTGTGGAAAGACTGGAGTCTGAAGAAGACGATGCCTGGGTTGTGGTAGCTACTGACGCTGACTGGGAAACCAAGTATGTATATGTATTGTTTAGTATACAAGGAGATATGCAGACGGGTCATCTGATGGAAAGCGACCATCAGTGCTTATGCTCATCTGCAACTGAATAGTCGTTAGTGCATCGCTACCCTTAAATTGAGGCAATCAAACTGGTATGAAACAGTGCTTGCGATGTGTTTATCCAGTGAGTGAGGATACCGGAAACTTATCCCCCTCCTTCCAGATCCCGAAGGCCGACATCGCATTTGTGACGCCTGTGATGTTACGGATGTCAATGGGTGGCGGTAATCGTTTACCATCAGGTGACACGTCTGCTCGTTTGCCTCCTATTACACAAATAAAAGATTTACAAGCGGAAAATATCAAACCCAAGACTTTTTGATTGGCAGTCACATACGCTAACCGCTGGACCAGTAATATATACAGTTCTATACCTCTTGTAATATCCTTGCCAGCTTTTATCTTATTATATTTAAATGTCAAGCTTTTTTTATGTAATTCGTTTTTCCTCTTACCCAGGTTTACTTGGATTCGTGACTCCAAAGTCATGGGGACAAGCCACGTAGAGATTGAGTGGGAGATCCCAGTTGGTACTCTCAAAGGTACTTATAGGATCCACCACTTCGGGAACTACAAATATGTGCTAGGGGGTATATACCCCTACCACGGGTTCACGGATGGCTTTGAGGTGTCGTAGAAGTAAGGAGACGAGGTGATAAAAGAGTGATGACAATGTGATAAGTGATGCCAAGTTAATGATAAGTTTCATAAAATACCCAGAAGCCATGAGGACTGCCTACAGAGGTGATATAGATATGAGTATTTTCATCTTAAATTAACATTTGAATGGTCCCAAATGCGTATCGACAAAATATGTTTTGCTATAGGTGGTGTGAGCACTGAGTATTTATATATAAATATGTATGCATCTACAAACTGACCCACACAACTTGGTTTGCGTATTTTTTCAATCATGCTCGGCTCCTATTAGTCTAATCGCGATGATAACTGTGCTATTTCAACACAATACAAAAATGTATTTATGTATTTACTAGTTTATGACCGCGGCTCCGCCCGCGTATATGTCGGTTATCGCGGCAAATAGTAGCCTATCTGTTATTCTGATGTATAAGCTATATTACTGTAAAGTTTCATTAAAATCCGTTCAGTAGTTTCTACGTGAAAGAGTTTCGCGTTTATAATATTAGTAGGATATCAGTTGTCTAGTACCCATAACACAAGCTCTGCTTAGTTCGGGATTAGATGGCGTTGTGTACTAGATGTCCGAAATATTTATTTATTATTAATGGCTTATTTATTATAAACGGCTGATTAAATATGATTAAATACGATTAAAACTGATAGCTTCGCCTGGTGACAGTGACTGAAGTATTTGTTATCATGTTTATTATAAAATAAAACATGGACCTGCCAGTCTTTACACTGCCTGATGGACAGCATATCCAGAATCCAAGAATAGTCACCATACTCATTCAGAAATAACGTCGAATGCAGACAATGCAACAATGTAGTGAAACATATAAAATACGAAATAAGGTTACCCGCTTCACAGCAAGAAGCGATGTCTTCTAGGCGAAAGTGGTATGTTCTACTTTTGAAGAGATGGCAATCAGCCGGATCAGCTATTTCTGCCAATGTCAAGTATTTAACGTCTTCAAGTTTTGAGTCCTCAAGCCTTCGTCTTGATGAAATTAATGATAAAAAATATCAAAAATGTGGATGACATGAAATGGGTCAAGTGGTATGTTGGTAATAAATCTTCATTTGAAACGCAATGTAACATTATATTAAAGTGGATATACCCGGGACAAAATATTTTTCCTAAATTGGAATACAGATAATTTTGTAATACTTTTCAATTATGACCAATTTAAAGATTAAAACGGTCAGAAACGATTTATTTATGATGACGTGGGAGAGCCACGCTTCGGCATGAATGGGCCGGCTCGACCGGAGTGATACCACGGCCTCACAGAAAACCGGTGAGAAACAGCGCTTACGCTGTGTTTCATCGAGTGAGTGAGGATACCGGAGGCCCACCCTCACCATCCCCCTTCCCCCCAGGCCGCCATAGTGTGGGTCATGTTCTTTTCCAGCCGCCATGCTGCATTGTTCTTTTTCGCATTGAGGATGGTGACCACTACTCTTGGATTCTGCTCATGCTTTCCATCAGGCAGGGCAGAGTCATTTTGGCAGCTTAAATATAAAAAAAAAAAAAAGATATTTAAGCCGTAGGTATATATTGAAAGAATTATATAACAAAATATAGTCATCTAAAATAAATTTTACACCGATTCTGTATGTGGGTATAGTTTATAGTTAAAGTTAGCCAAAGTTTTCTGCTGGCCATTATAAAATTAGTCGATTTAAGCTAATATGTAAATTAAGTAATGGTATTTTCTCTTTTAACATTCCTCAAAAAGGCGTGTGAGCGTAAGAGTTGGAAGGGTCGAAGGTCGAAAGGGATGGTAGGTTGTATAGGACGCTTGTTAGAGCCCTCTATAGTTATATTTTATGATTAGAAGGATCATCTATCTGAGATGTATATAATTATATAACTATATGCCTTTTAGTTTAGTAAACTTGCCAATGTTTTCTTCTAAGTAAGTCAAATTAGTGGTATTACTGAAAACCAAAGTCAAGTTGTAAAACGACTCAATTAGAAAATAGAATCGTTACTCTTTACGAACCCACACGAACTATAACTATTTGTTGCGAGTCTGGGGTCTTCTTTTTGTCGTTTTATGTAGGTGTAGGTAGAATGTATTTCTAATGCAGTTGTCTTAAAACATGCCATGCCTATTGTTTGTATGTTCCTTTGTGTATTTTAATATCTTTGAGATTTGTTTTAAGAGACTTGTAATTTCTCAAATACTCGTGGTAAGCGATTAATCTAAGCAATATGCAACTGCTGTTTCTTATAATTGTTAATATATTTTAAAGTTCTTGTATAAAATATACTCTACCTTAAGTCTACACGTGTAAGTAATGTGATATAAACATTATAAATATATTTATTTGAAAATTGTGTTATTGTTTCTTTGTTTATGCCTTTTCTAACCATTTACGATACGCTTTTAAAGACGTATCGGAATTCAAAAGGAATCATTATAATTGATTAAAATTAAATATATGAAGGATATTCTCCTAGCCGATTTCGTCCACGGCGGCCAGTCTCAACAGAAACCAGCTTACTACGCAGTAGATATTATAGTGCACTAGTGTGTGTACTCTAACTCGTAACTACGTAGGAGATACATATTATAGTGCACAGGTGAACTCTCTGTTCCCTCTCTCTCATAATTCGATGGGACGGTTACGCGACACGAGCGGGGAGAGACCAGACGTATGACCGACGGCTTTACATCCTCTGCGCGGCAAGGGGGCTAAGATTTCAACTTCCAAACTGCGAGTTGATATTAAGAATTTCTTTAATCAAAAAAACCTAATAACACTTTTTCCCGACCGGGATTCGAACTCGAGACCATGAGGACTTGGGTACAACAACAATCGCGGGTAGCGTACAACTGTATATACTTTCATATGTATTTAGTAAAAAGCTGTTACTTAGAAGTTACAAACAGACACTTGAGTTTTGTTTATGTATTTCAATAATTACACTTTGAGTACATAGTGTGTGTCACATAGATAATATAATGTACTGGGAGGTCTTATCATATCTAATACCTTTTCACCGATTAGATTTTATAAATGTTCATCAAATCGTTTTAATCCAGGCTATATTTTAAGATCGAAAATTATCTCGAGCTCAAGGATATAGTTCATAGTCTGTTCCACTGTATCTCCTAAAATCCTTATATTATAAATGCGAATGTGAGTACTCGTTTGTTTCGTACGTTCACTTCACGCCTAAAACACTAAACCGATTTTAATAATTCTTTCGCCAGTAAAAAGTGATATTACTAACGAGGTACTTGTGCTACATTTTACCACGGTAAACAGGTGAAACCGTGGTCATAAACTTAGCACTTTTATGTGCTTAACTGTCTGCTTGTTATAGATTACTTATACCCAAGCAAAGATTTACGGAACGGAACGGAACGTGAAACGGAATTCCGTCTAAGAGGACGGAAAAATTATCTTAACAATAATAGTTATTGTGGTATCAGTCTCGTAATTAACATCCCATTTTTTTGTTTCTTTATGAAAGTGGCCTCGTGATTCCTGTTTCGATCACGCAAAGAAAAGTTCGTGCATTGCCATCTCCATTCCTCTCTGGGTGACTTTGAGCCTTCTTGGGCCCATTGTGAGCGACCACATCTCTGTAACGTAAATCTTCACCTTACTTATACCGCGGAAGAACCATGCTGCGGAATGAATGGGCCGGCTAGGCCGGAGTGACACTACGGCCTCGCAAAAAACCGTTGTGAAATAGCGCGTGCGCTGTGTTTCACCGTGTGAATGAGGGTACCGAAGACCCATTAAGAAAAAGAAAGAAAGTAAAAGAAACTACTAACAATAATTTAAAAAAAAGATTCGAGAAACTAAGCACTGGATTTTTAATCCCTATATGAATCGCTTGTGATATCTCCTCATCTGAAAGTAATGCAATAATTTGTGTTTCTCAATAATCACTATTTGGTACGTTATCGTTCTAGATTATGGTATTATTAGCGTAATCTATTCTTTTATCGGATTACTTTGATCGATTCTTTAATGAATATATCATATAATTGACTTCTTTTAAAAGTGAAAGACTGTGTGATGTGTTATTGTGGCTCGTTTTAAGTATTTTGTGGAATAAATATTTTTTGCTAGCTCTGTAAGTATTTTAGATTTTTTATTGTTAAACTTAAGATTTTAATATTATGTTTAGTGTCGTGTCTATAGTACAGTGTAGGACTTAGGCCTTGTTTTTGAGCAGAAATCCCCTCGAATACCTCCGACTGGTGGTTATGTCAGATTCGAATAGAAAACCTGAAAGCCGCACACCGTCTCTGGTATTAGAAGCCGGGGAACCAGGTGCACCTTCGAAAGGAAATCCCTGGAACCCCAACGACTATATCCTTCATAACGAGTGGTATCGCCGCAATAACGGCGTGCCTAGCGATCGGTTACCCAAGTCGTTTCTTCCATCCCTCCACGAGAACCTGGCGGAGTTGAGATTTCTGGTCCTCAATTTCTCGAATATCAGGAGTCCTGCCTACCTCCCGCGCCTCCTTACGCCACCAATATAGAGCCGCAAAGGCTCACCGCCAGGAGACTTGCCGCCTCAAAGGAGATCGTATTACCTCATGAAAATAACTCTTTAATGTATATTGTACTTACTGTTCATCGCAATAGCGTGATGTTACTGGCCTTCAAGACCTCCTGGCACGTACTGGGGCCCCATAAAGTGCCATAGATCGCACAACCCCCACGTATAGCCTCCTGAAAGAGTCATCCCCTCAGTTTGGCTGCAACCGTGCCGCTTGGGGACCAGAAAGTGGTGTCCGAAGTCCCATCGGCCGTTTAGTACGATCTCCAAATAACTCATAGAGGCCTTGATGCGAGTGCCTCCTAAGAAGTATGATGTTGGATCGATCAGGCGGCGTCCCCCGAACCCATGAAAAGAAAGTACAAGGCCTCGGAGTTATGTAAAAATTCCTTGATATCGGTCTGCCGGATTCACTCCACGACTTGGATGTAAAAGACAACGCCAGCATAACTTCACCCCAAGAAACTGCTCCGCCAGGGCCCTCACGCGCATGTTTGCACGGCACGGTGGAGCGCCCCTGACGGAAACCGTACTGTTGTCTGCTATAGGGCTTAAGCCTGTCCTTTGCAAGGAGGTTTTGGCTTACTATACTACATGTGGTTGGCGGATGGTATCCAAGATTTCATCCTTTATTCTGCACTGCTGTCCTGGCTAGTGTCTTGTCCCCTAAGTGGGTCGAAAGAGGACAATTTCAGCGTGGATTAAAAATAAATCTTCAAGGTTTTTTTTTGCATAAACTGATGAGAAATTGAAGATTTTTAATTGTGATCTACATTCAGCAAGAAGTGAGTAATACAAAATGATTTACTTAAGTAGGTATACTTGTACAAATTATTAAAGAGTACGTCTATTTACTTAAAAACTATTTTAAATCGACTTAAAAAACGAAGGAGGTTTTAAATTCATCGGAAACTTTTTTATTTATGTTTAGAGATAATTTCGTCGCTTAAGCGCCGATTTTAAAAATTTGTATAAGTACCTAAACAAACATGATTTTTGATCTTTGATAACAAATCTTTGATGATGATCATAAAATTGATTTATTATATCTAATATTACGTAGTTTGTTATGTTTTGGTACTTATGCTTATTACTTCTACTGCTATACCTATATAAGTAAGCTTGACCTAGTTTATAATCATACCCGCAAATGTGGGTAACTAGCGTTATCGCAAGACTTCGTTCAAACAAAACACACAATATACCGAAATATAAAAATACCCCTCTTTATTAAGGGGTAGGCTGAGATAATTGATTTTCACTTATCACGGGCCTGACACATCACTTTTACTTTGTCTACATCAATCGCTGCTTGCTCGCTCGTCGGTTCCTGGTGATTTTTACATGTCCGTTCTTTAGAACATCACCAATTTGGACGGCCAATGTTCGCCGTGGACGACCTGTTCCGACACTTGCACACAGTGTAGCTGGAGAAAACAATGTGTCAAGATTTATTCAATTTGACAGCCAGCAATGTATTGCGTGCCAGCATAATTACCGGAATGCCCGTTCATAACTATTTTGGTTCTCATTGGTTGTTAAGCCGCGTGCGGGGAATACCCGCATGCCGATTCCTTAGTTGATAGGAAGTATTCGGGGAGTCCCCGGCTACTGTATTACGATTAATTTAACGAAAAATTAAAATGAGCCTTAAAGGATTGTTAATGCCTAACGCAAGTAAGTAGTGAGTTGATAGTTGGTACTCAACTGAGCTGCTTCTCGTTCATGGCACAGCCGAGCTCGTCTGATTGTAGACTGATGAATGCGATCCAGAAATGTAGGGTCCTCGGCACTTCCTACATTTAGGTCTGAGAATACAGATGACACGTTCCTTGACATAAATCGCATGTTTCACCATAGCACATAAACATTCGTCCGTATTCACTCGCACTGAACATTATAAATAATCACTGTCACTGTTATAATATAAGTACCTATTCGAAAACCCTAACTCTAAAATTAGTTAAAGATAAACACAAAAAACGAAAAATGTACGTATTTAACTTACTATGCCTACAAAAAAATGACAACACTAAAGCTTTCGCGAAAAGTATAATTCACATTTACATAATACAAATTCTAATGCACCAAGCAAGTGTCCAATACGATTATTGAACACCGACCAAACGTATACAAGTAAGACATACGTATCGCCTTATGGTAAGCGGTTACCGCCGCCCATGGACACCCGCAACACCAGAGGCGACACAACTGCGTGGCCCAGCCCCTTTAGCCAGGATGCATTATTTTCGCATCGAATCTCTTTTTACAATCGCTAAAGCTTTCATCTTTAATAAAGGTAATGTATTTCAGACAAGATGGCGGTACCCTTAGTGGGTAAAATAGCGATAGTGGTGTTGACCCTCGGCGTGATAGCAGGCTTGACCACGGTTATAGTGCTGACCGTGAACAGCGGTGACAGTGTTGAAGATGATTGTTGTGTTGTTGAGGAACTAGAGCCGATCTACGAGGTGGGAGTGGGAATAGCGGATATGACGGGACCTCCTGTTGAAATAAATTTTGTGAGTATAGTCAATTTATTGTACCCGATCGTTGTAGATGCTTTTTAGATCCAGATATGTCCTATTATGATTGCATGTTGACCTGGTGGTTTAAGCTTTCTATTGCGCTTAGTGTTGTGGGTTCAAACCCCACATGAGAGATAGGTTTATTTATATTCGTAAAGTCCCCGCGCACAGAACAGAGAATAAAGCATTTCTATTCGTTCTGTGTGCCCGAGATATAGCATATATATTCCTAATATGGGGAGTTATCTTTAAAAAATCCTTATACTGAGCTACTCCTTGAGATGGTGGTATAAAACAATGACAGAAGTTTTAGTAATTGATGATGAAGTTCTCCTACCCGATCCACGGTAGTCAGTCTCAACGGAGACCAGCCACTACAGACTACACAGGAGAGATTCCCGTAGGACCGTCGGCTTAACGTGCTCTGCGAGGCACGGGGATTTGAAAATAACGATGGTAGATTAACTTTCCGACAGTGGCTAATTCAAATAACAGGTCTGCATTACAGCTTTATTATTGCTTATATTCCCCAATTCCTCTTATAACTATTTAATTCGATGACTCTGATAATTTTATTTTAGATGGGTTATGCTGAATTTACACAAAGCGGTACAGGACTACACTTGAGACAGTTTTCGAGAGCTTTTATCTTCGTAGAAGGAGACAAAAGGATTGTCTACGTGTCTGCTGAAGTTCAGGCAGTGGGCATAGCCGTTAGGCGAGAGGTAGGATGAATAACATTGTAAATTTAATTGTATATTATAATTTTTTAAATAGACTCATTAAAAATATTGATCAAAAAGAAACAAATGAACCTAAACTCCATATGTTTATCTTATATACTTGAAAAATTCGTAAAATCGTCTTCTGGTCCCATTAGAACATCACTATCACCATCAATAGGCTATTTTATTAAGGGGTAGGCTGAGATAATTAATCTTCACTTATCACGGGCCTGACACATCACTTTTACTTCGTCTACATCAATCGCTGTTTGCTCGCTCGTCGGTTCCTGGTGATTTTTACATGTCCGTTCTTCAGAACATCACCAATTTGGAGAGAGGCCTCTCCACACCAGTTAGTTCATTATTCAGCGTTTCGCATTCAGCTTTTGGCAGCCGTCTCGCGCAAATCATCACTCCATCTGGCCACAGAATAGCTCTTTTTTTATATAATTGTAATGTCAATGAAGATACAAATGTATCCTAAAATTGGAGTCTAATTGGATATCGAATAGTAGTTTTAATGAAACTTCCAAGATTCGAGGAGGGCAACGCAAATGTGACTGTTACCTAAACTTGACACGTCAGTTGCATGCTACACATGGTAAACGAGTAAAAATGTTTATCACCGTTTATATATCACTAAATATCATATCCTCTCTCTCTAATTTCATATCAACCTATATTATTGCCAAAATTATTAAATTAAAAATAGTTTCGGCTACTAGTTCAACCTGTTTTACCAGAATGTCAGTTTTTCCACGGTGCGACTAACATTGGACCTCCGCAACCTTCATGGCGAACTGAATTTGAAAGTTGAACTAGTCAGTATATTTTAAGGGATTTCCCAATAACGTTTACTATGGATGTTTATGACGGATTGAGGTGCGTTCCGACTTTAGCACGACCCGGGAATCGCACCCGAAACCTTTTAGGCCAACTTGAGGAACGAGGCCAAGCGCTTTTAAGAAACCTTTCACAGTCTATTTCATTACAATTCGTTTATTTTCCTAGGTGGTGAAAAGGCTGCAAGAAAAATACGGTGACATGTACAGACTTGACAACGTCATCATAGCTGGTACCCATACCCATAGCGCTCCGGGAGGCCATCTCGTCTACATCCTATTGGACATCAGTATCCTTGGATTCTCAGAAGAGTCTTTTGATGCATACGTGGACGGCATTACTAGGGTAAGATAGCTTCCTATTAAAAATATAACTGTGAATGTTTTCGAGGATGGATGTATGGATATTTGTTTTTCTTTCACGCAAAAACTACCGAATGGATTTAGATGAATTGTCACAATAATTTTTACGTTTTAATATCAAAAAACAACATAGGCGACAGTTTATTATGGTTTTCTTTAATTTGGCCTTTTTTCTTTTGTATGGAGGCCATTGGGTCTCCGGTATCGCGCTGACCAACGAAACACGATGGCATGAATGCTGCCATTTTAGCTTGGTCTTCTGTGAGGGGGTAGTACCGCCCTGGTGGAGTCGGCCCGTTCGTGCTGAATACAGCGTGTCTTTACCAATTTGAAAATAATTATGTAACGTTAAGTATCAAGCACGTCACTGAATCTAATGAGCGTTGCAACGGAGATTCTCAGATTGTTGAGGAAGAGCCTAGATTTCCAATATCCGCGATAGCCGACACACACAGAAAATTTATCTACCCTTACCTAAATTTATATTCTGACTGCTTATGTCAAAATACCGCGTTACCTCTTTGGTTAAGCATCAATAGAGCCCTAAAAATCTGTTAAGAATTTCTATATGAAGTATGTACATGTGTATATAGACGGGCTTGTTGTTTGAATTGTGAGTGACCCTGACCGAAACTCGAAGTCGTATGTTCGACTTCCACCTAGAATAATTATTTTATGATGAGCAAGATCATTGTTGTAGGTCTGAGTTTTATTAAAACAAATGTTCGTTTAAAAAAATATAAAGTCTATTTATCATCATTCAGATCAGATAGAATCCAGAACTTCTGGACTATGGAGTCAGTGTCACAAACCATAACGTTTCTCAAGAAAACACTTCCATTTTCGTGAAGCATTTACTTAATAATTTGTCTCTCTTTCAGAGTATAGAACGAGCTCATGAGAATATTGTACCAGCGCGTCTGTTCTATGGACGGACAAACGTTACTGATGCGTCTATAAACAGATCTCCATTTTCATACATGGCCAATCCGCCAGCTGAAAGAGCTCGGTAAGAGAAATTGAAAAGTTTCCTTTCTAAACGTGAAGAATAGCAGCACTCGTTAAGGGGTTGAGGTATGGGCCTCTGGTATCCTCACTCACCCGGTCAAACACAGCGCAAGCGGTTTTTTGTGAGGCCGTGGTATCGGTCCCGTCGATACGGGCCATTGGTGTCGAAGCGTGGCTATCACACAAAAAATTAACCGTTCCTTAGACCTGGTTTAATAGTCAAGTCAATGTCAATCACTAAACTAAAAACTAGCCCATCAAATCTGTATCTAAAGTTTACCCCTTACTAAATTAAAACGCTGACACGAAATTGTTATTCCAATCTTAGATATTTCTAAACACTAAAAAATCCATGATTTTTCCCCAGGTATGATCACAACACAGACAAAGTCCTAACTCAGGTTCGGATTGAGACCGTCAACGGCACCCTCCACGGTGTATTGAACTGGTTCTCCGTCCACACAACCAGTATGAATATGTCCAACACGCTCATCTCATCTGATAACCTGGGGTACTCTGCGCTCAGGATGGAACAGGAGTTAAATCCAGGTTCTTCCCCTGGCAAGGTGATTGATCTCTACATAGTTGCCAAGACTATTGATTTAGTGCATTGGTACAATATTGGTGATTCTCTAATTAGCAATTGGCTTCATATTCCTGAATATATCATTCGAACTAAGTGGACAGAAAGTGACTTCATCTAGGTAATTAATACATATGTAATTGTGTGAATTCTGTTTAACATAATTACCTATACTAGTGATCGGCCAGTGGTCGAAGTTCACTACATCATTACTTAATTTATTTTTGCTGAGCACTCCTTTACCATATAAACTTTAACTGTGGAAAATTTCATATTTCTCTGTACGCATAATTTTCCTAAGACAGAGTCCAATATTTTTGCTACACGTGTTAATATATCCGTTTAAAATTAGAATAAAGGTTATAAAACTAGTTTGTGCTGTACAGCTGTGCTGTAGGCAACTTAAATAGAGAGTGTACCAGCAAACGATGCTCGTGTCAAGGCAGGCGCTGGGAGGGGTCCTGATGTCGTAATAACAGCAGTTCCTGGATCTCTCACATTCCAGGCGCAGAGTGGCACATTGTGTGGTTTTAGTCGGTCCGATTCCAACATGCCACTCTGCCACAAACCCCAGTGGGGTGACGGCCCGTGGGGCTTTCTACACGTAAAAAAAAGGTTATATAACTAAGTGAGTATTTAGCTAATGAAGCTACATCCTTCCACTTTTGCTTTTTTAATCTCTAAGCATCTTTTTATAAATCCAAGCAAGATTGTTTCTTGGTTTCTATTTGACTATTAATAGTTAAATTGTGAATTTGCTCTCTGTGTCCCAGGCTAAGGTTGTGGCTGGTTTCTTCGCCTCGAACCTCGGTGATGTCTCACCAAATACCTACGGTGCTCGTTGCGAGTTCTCCGGCATTGAGTGCGATAACCAGTTCGTAGTCTGCGGCGCAGGGGAGAGATGTTTCGCCCCAGGTCCTGGAGATGATATGTTCGAAAGTGTTAAGATTATCGGTACTAAAATATATGACGGAGCTATGGTGAGTATTAGACCTCAATTAGAATGCGTAAATCATAGTAAATGTATAGATTTATTTTATTTATTCCTTTTTCTCTTCTATAACTCTAGTATTACTTTCATGAATTTTAAAAATAACTACCATTTTGCTATTTAACGTTGTTGTTGCATACATAATGAACAATGTACACGAAAATTGAAAATCTGCTTTTGGTAACTTTTTATGGGAAGGAAAACAGTTTCGTTACGTAACTCGTTACAGCGCCCCTCTGTCTGGTTTCCCTTTCTCACACGCATACGGCAGTGGTAGGCAGGTTTCTCCTCTCTCACTCTAACCCTTAGCGCTAGCCTAGCTAATGTTTCAACTTCGATTACTTTAAGTTATCACTTCAGTCGGGCGTCCCGAGACGCACACCTTTTTTTTGTAAGAGTTTTTCTTACCGTTCTTTTTCTCCATGGGAATGACAGTTTGAAACCGAACAACTATGGACATTAATTTCACGTTTTGAAATTGCCTAAAAACGTCTACATGAAATATAAGCTATTTGATTTTGATTATATCTGCTAACTGGTCTAAAAAAAGTAGCATAAGTTACTTCTTGTATCATCAGATATCTGCACAAACAGACATATAAAAATGGTAAAAAGTGTTATTTTGGTAAATATACCGTGTATATACATAGGTATTTAGTAAAAATCGGTTATTTTAATATTACAAACAGACCCTCCAATTTTATTTATTTAGATAGATGTAACATACATTATAATCCGATCCGTTGTCCCTTTCTGTTTAATAAAATAAATAAGCACTTTGGAGCACTTTGGATAAATGATGAAAGAGTTCCCTGTCACCCATCGACAACTCGCATTTGAGGCGGGTCTAATGTTTTATCCTATCTACTAAGTATTCTCAAGGGTCTTATCGGCCCGGAAACAAGACAGGAGACGGTAACATTTGCGATGTGACAGCTACTCAAGCGATGGAGAAAAATGCCCCCAATAATTACCAAATCAATAATTCTGCTCAACAGGAAATCCTGAACTCACCTGGTGTAGAGTTGAGAGGAAAGCTCAAAGTGGTTCACCAGTTCGTGGATATGACAGTGCAAGAGGTTCCTAGATACAATCCAGTGACGAGATCTTTTGAAAGTGTAAGTAGCATCGGTTTTTGTGTCTAGACAAATATTTCGGACATCTAACACACAACGCTATCTTGTCACAAGCTAAGCAGACCCTGTGTTATGGGTACTACTGATGTAAATACATATATAATTTTTATGTAAATACATACATGTTATATGTAGAAAATACAGAAACTCCGAAACAAATATTTGTGGATCACACAAACATTTGGTCCGACCAAATATCGTTACACTTTCTATATCAAACAGTATCATTTTGCATCTTTCACAGTTTTATTCAAAATCAGGGTACAAAAGTACACCTGCGTGATGTTATCGTTTTCGGACAAGGCAAAAGCATTCCATCCTGCAGCTGAATTATTATTCTCAAATTGTATCTGATGTGTGTTGAATTTTAATAAGCTGATTATGTTTTTGTTTCAGAATGAAACAGTACCAGGCTGTGCACCTGCCCTGGGCTACAGTTTCGTTGCTGGAACTCAAGATGGAGCTAATACTCTGAATGTAACACAGGTATAAAACAAGTAGTTAACTATGTGAGAAAACTATAAACCATTTTTGAGTGTCTACGCAAAGAACAAACGTGGCTCTGAAATTGGGTGTATTTTTTAAGAGATTTTTAGGTGTCTCTTGCCTTCTTAATTCAGAGCAGTGGTGGGAATCAGCCATCAACTGTACTGTTGCCACTAAATTGCATAATAAAGTCGCAAGTTGTCAACAAGAACTCGGATAAAACTGTTTGTTGCATTTGGAAGCTACATAAGAGACAATTTCAAATCCTTTTTATATGAAAGATATTTTGATTTAAGGGTTAAAATTTTACGGTGCTTCATTTATTCCCACAGGGCACTCTCCATCCAGTCGAAGGTAATCCCGTATTGGGCATTATAAACATTATCTCAAATCCGACCGATTGGGACCGCGAATGTCACGCTCCCAAGCCTATCCTGTTGGCTACTGGACGGGTAAGTTATTTCATAATCAATTTAAAGCATGTATTATAACATTACTCATTGAGCCGACGTAGGTACTTAAGGCACTGTATTAGCCACTGTTACTAATTTGTTACTAATAGGTTGCACCATAATATACCATAATCAAGCCCAATCGATCCAAGATATTGAATTTTTAAGATTTAAAAATGATCGAAGTTTGCACTAATGAAAATTTTTTTTAGAACTCTTGTCCTGATTATTCTTGCTATTTTTTATATGCTTTAGAATTTTTGAATATTCAATGGAACAAAAAATGCCGACATCTATGTCGAGAAAAACTTGGAATTCATGTAAACGACTAATTCATATTAATAATAATAAAATTTGTCAATATCATCATAAACTCAATTACATCTCCAGAGTGATGACCCCTTACCATGGCATCCTAATATAATATCGGCGTCTCTCATCTGGCTTGGTGACCTGGCGATCTTGGGCGTGCCTGGCGAACCTACTACCATGGCTGGCCGTCGCATGATGGATGTAGTAGGCCGGGTGATGCAGGAGAACGGGATAGATCCTAAAGTTGTGGTTACTGGACTGACAAATGACTACATCCATTATGTATCCACTTTTGAAGAGTATCAGGTAAGGTTTTTAGTTTTATGATTATTAAGTAACGACTATGACGTCTAAAGGCCTCTGTTCAAATCTATGATGCTTCATTTATTTAATCTGTATTGAGACCTTTGCCTTTGCGGATTTAAAGTGTTATTAATACAAAACTACTGTAGTTTGAGGAATGTAGAATGTTTATGTAAAACAGGTTATCGCAGTCCACTGCTGGAAATTGGCCTCTCTCTTTCTTAGACCAGAGATATTGGCCTACAATACCATGCTGACGAGACCGGTTGGCATAGGGGTTTTTTTAAATATTCTCTCTATTTGTGGTTGCTGTTGTCCTGCATAGTTTGCGTCCTAAGTGGGCTCCTACTGCATCCACGAAATAAAAAGAGAAACTTAACTCTCGTTTTAGGTGCCCGCAGACGGTGGTAGTCACTACCTACAAGGAAATCCGTTTTACTCTTCACTAATGAAATGCTATATTTTCTTCTTTCAGATCCAAAGATATGAAGCAGCTTCCACAATCTACGGTCCTCATACACTAGACATCTTTCTCAATAAGTTCCATGAATACGCTGAAATTGCCATTAAGGTATGTAAAATGATATAAATCAAAAGAGAGAAAAATTTAATAGGTACGGCAGACTGATTCCAAACTAGTCAATAATGGTCTCTGCTATGGCATTCAATTCATTCATTCTCACCCAGAACAAATAATTGTGTGATGAGCTCGATCATTAGTTATTCGCCCGGGTGTGATTTGTCTATAATATGTATGTATATTAAACAACAGTATGGTTACTATAGTATCCACCTGTATTGGGATCGTCAGCCATGGGTGAAATTTTGTGGGTTATTATTATTTTACTTTAACATGTTATGCTTTTAGGACGGAGCAGCGGAGAATACTTCGGAACCAGAGGACTATCGAAGCAGAATAACGACTTTTATTCCACCGGCAGTGGTGGATAATCCTGAAGCCAACAGCGTGTTTGGACAGACTCTCTATCAGCCTGAAAACGAAGCACCAAGGGGAGCGACTATTGAAGCTGTTTTTGTTAGTACAATCTGTTCTTTTTAGAAAATACTGTTGACAGTGATGATAAAGTCGTAGCCGATTTCGGCCATGGCGACTAATCTTAATGGAGACCAGTCTATGACGAAGATATTATAGTGCACAAGTGTGTGAGCCAACACAGCTGCACTCTCTATTCTTTCACCCTGACAATCCGATCACATGACCAGACAGAGAGAGAATGACGCGCTGGAGTTATGATTCTAACTTCCAAACTCCGAGTTGTTATGAAGCAGCCCGGCGTTCTTGATCGACCCAAGTCATCTCGATGTACATTCGAATACTCGAACCGTGCGTAAGTCCTGATAGTTGTCCTGACTCCAGATGGTGATGTAATGGCTAATAGTGATGGCATATTACTTCAGTGTTCTTAACCATCACATTCTCATCATCATCACACTCCACATCCATTACCCAGGTTGAGATACTAGGTTGGGATTGGTTTTCAGTCTACTATGATTGAAGTTCAATTTTTTTTAAGAACGTCTGCCATCAGACTTCCAGGACACAAATATTAGGTTCTATCGAACTTATAGAGTTATTTTATGATTCTTATTCTGAGGGCAAACGAGCAAATGTATCGCCTGGTGGTGAGCGATTACGGCCGCCCATGGAAACCGGCAACACCAGAGGTGACCGGTGCGTGGCAAAAGTGCGTGGCCGGGCCTTTTAGGGATGGGGAGAGGGATGGAGGAGGAGGTGTGGGTATATGTCTCCGGCATCCTCACTCACTGGGTGAAACACAGTGCAAGTGCTGTTTCACACCGGTTTTCTCTAAGGTCGTTGTTTCACTCCGGTCGAGCCGTCCCATTCGTGCTCTGTGGCTCTCTCACGATAAAGTGTTGTAAATTTTTCTTTGTCTCCAGCTACCCATTATGGTTGTCAAAATACGATTTATGGCAACTGCGACCGACGGTTTTAAAATGCTCTAATATGAACATCGAAATATCTAATAAATCTTGACAGGTGGCAGCAAATCCTCGCAATGACCTGAGACACGAATCAAGTTATTTTGTAATCGAGCGTCTCAATGGAACTGATTGGATCGAAGTCGCCAACGACGCTGATTTCAATACTATGTGAGTATAATCTACATCATCACATTAACAGCCTTGGAGTTGTCCACGCTGGACATCGGCGTCTCTTTCAAGAGTAGATTTTGGCCTACTATCAACATGTTGGCCAGATTGATATAGGGTTTGTTTCAAGGTGTCCTCTCCCTTTGGCAGTGATGTTTTATGCGCGGTTTGTTCTCTTAGTGGACTTTTAAGAAACCCACCTCTCGGTATTCATAATCTAACAGTACACTGGGAACCATATTGTTTCTGGTACTGACCTTCTTTTTATTTCCAACAGGTTCATATGGCAGAGGATGCTACAGGATACCAGCCGAGTACAAATTCAGTGGACCATTCCTGAGGACGCTATCTTAGGCGTACCTCACAAGATAAGATATTTCGGTGCAGCCAAGACAGCGAGCGGCGACTTCCAGCCTTTTATCGGAGAAAGCAATACATTTACAATTGTATGATAATTATATTTTTTAATATTTACTGTTTACGAGTTTTATTTCTGATGTGGAGGGACCGGCGTTAGGCAAACCACAAAGTGAGAATCCTTCGACCAAGCGAGTTGTTCTGTCTCATACTGCGGCTCAATGCTTGATGTTTTTAAACTCTTGTATAAACTATCACACACATATACGCATACAACTACACTCTTATACATATATCCACACAAACACACACCCATATACACGCATGTATAATATAATAAAAATAATAAATGAATAATAGTAATAGATTAACTCTGCTTAGCTTGGGATTAGATGGCGTTGTATGTTAGATGTCCGAAAATATTAATTTATTATATTATATATTGAAAAGTTTTGTCAAGTTGCTTTTCGGCTTAGCAAAATCTGCTCCAGTTAATAACCTGCTTAATTCCAATAAGGCATATATTCGATTTTTGCGTCTGTTAAACACAGTTGTCGATTGAATGCGTAATAATAGCTACAATCGTCTTTCCTTTGTGTTGCAATGAATAGTTTCCTTGAAGATTATGTTTGTTTTCCTGTACTGGTGTGAAGCTTACTATATATGGGATATTATAACATGACTACTTTGATGATAGTGGCTGAAACGATCACCTCATCAGTTTCTAAAACTCCGAATGTGTGTGGCTGAATGAGGGTTCAAACCACACACGTGAGGTGTCATAAGTAACGCGCGTAGTCAAGATGGCGGCACAGCAACACATTATATTAACACAAACTCATAATATTCTCCAATGCACATCAAGTAGAAAGGCTAGAATATGAATATCTTTGCATTACTCCAACCGGCGCCATTTATATTATTTGACATTATCGATCATTTTCAATACTTAATTCCCAAACTTATCAGATAATATTACACATTGTTTATCATAATTATTTTAATGATTTTCAACATGCAATTATTATTTGATTATACAGGATTGTGTAACATTAAAGATTTACTACGCCGGAAGTACCATTGTATAAAAAGAGTACAGACGTCATTAACAATATTTCTAAGCAGCGCCGGAAGCTGACAAGCGGAAGGCGCTCAGATATTAATATTATTTAATATGAACCAACTATTTACTTGATTATTAAATTAGAAGGTTATAATATACATGACGTTGGAATCGTTACTTATAACACATATTAAGAACATGGATTATCATAAATATACCCATATCCATTTCTTAGGTGTCGTAAGCGTTAACTATGAAAACTGTGCAAGACAACATCCCTGCAAAGAGCAAAAGCAATCTGGTAAGCGTAATATACTAGGCTCAAAACCTTATTTATCTAGCCAAGTTGATACAAACGTATATATTACTAGAAAGTTTGAAGTCACAACGTTCAATCACGTGGTCAAAATAAAATATTAGCCAATAATATAAGAGAGAGGCATTAGCAATAATAATAAATATTCTAGAAATCTAAAACACAACGCCATCTAGTCCCAAATTAATCAGAGCTTGTATTATGGGTACTAATCAAGTCATATCAATACATATGTACTTTTTTGCAAATACATACATATTATAAGTAGAAAGCAGCAAAAACTGCAAAACAAGTATTTGCAGATCATACAAACATTTGATCCAACCCGGGCATCGAACCCGAGACCTCAAAAATGAGACGAGCAGTCCTATACGCTACCGCTGCGCCACTGGGGCAGTCAAATTGTACGTAGAAAGAGAATTGACACGAAACACTTACGTCTTAGCTAAGGGTATGGGAAGGGGATAATTCAAAATCCTTTTTAAATAACGCGTCTTTATAGCTAAACCAAACAGTAGTCTACAGACCTAATGAGATAAGTGAGGACAGAGCGTGAAGTGTCTGCGAAGGACATGCTAACAGAAGTGAAGTTAGTTACATACCATTTATTTTTATATCAACATTCCGTTCAGTTTTAAGAGATAACCGGGTCGTAAACTTTTGATTATACGTATTTTTATCTTTAATGAAATTATGTAATTTGTTTGGATTTTATTGTTTTCGTTCATGTATCTAATCTAGTCAGTTTTGTGTGTAACTTTGCGGATACGGTAAGTTGCTTTGGAATTAATGTTTTCACCTAGGTTTTTTGGAGGTACGTAAACAATTATTGAATGTGAGTTTAGCTTTATTTGTGACAGTTAAACAATTATATCATTGGTTACATTGTCTGTGTGGTGGTGGGTTAAAAATAGGGAGTGTCACCATCCATTAATCCCATCATGGTAACAACCGATTGAGGGAAAAAACACGATGGATGATAGACCTGCTCCGAGAAGAATGACTTGAAACAAACCCAATACCTACTGTCCCTTTTTACCAGCGTGTTATAATTAACCAATACTTTTTCTTAAAATATACAAACCGATACCAGTTCTTTTTATGATATAGGTGGCAAAAGAGCAGACGTATTGCCTGATGGTAAGCAATTACCGCTGCCCATGGACACCCGCAACATCAGAGGCGTCACAAGTGCGTTGCCGGCTATATAAGAAGAAGTACGCTCTTTTCTTGAAAGTTTGAAGGTCGTATCGGTCTGGGAATACCGCAGGCGACAGTTCATTCCACAGTTTTGTTGTGCGAGGCAGAAAGTTCCTTGAAAAGCGCACAGTTGTGGTCTGCCAATCATCTAGATGATTGGGATAAATTCCTGTCGCGAAGGACGATTGCGGAAAGAGGCGGCAGGAATCAGCCCGAACAATTCCGCGGAGCACTCCCGATAGTAAATGCGGTAGAAGAGGCACAGTGAAGCCACATCTCTACGCAGCGCCAAAAGGGTCTAGCTGAATTGAAAGTTCTTGGGAGTCTTCACACGTCTTAGTAGTTACTGAGATTAGCTAGTCGAAAACGAAGTCTTCAGCGAAACGAACGAAGTCTTCTTTCAGTCTTTCAGATTATAAATAATCTAAGAGATACTGATTAATTTCCTCCTCAGATGTCTTCGCCCAAACCAATAACAAAGAAGGTGATCAACAGCCCGGAGACATGTGTGGATGATAACCTACGAGGACTCATAGCAGCTTTCCCGAAGCTGCAGCTCCATCCAAAACACAGGGTCATCACTGTTCGAAATGAGGTACTAGAGAGTTTTGTTTCTCTGTGAGTAGAAAATTTTGCATTTAATCTTGAAATCTTTGATATATCTTGACACAAACGCCATTTCTAAACGGGTAACTATTTTAGAAATCAAAGCTGTTTATTTTAAGGAATATTGAATAAGTTTCTACAATATCCGTCCTCGTCGAGCTGCTGTATTTTATCATAATTATGTGCACTTTACAGAGTGACACAGGCAGAGTGGCTATTCTTGGTGGTGGTGGTTCAGGACACGAGCCTTTCGCAGCCGGTGAGTGTTCGTTCCAAGGCACTGAATATATTATATTACTAAAACGTTCACTATTGACGGTTGTTGACGATGCTAAGTCCGATCTGGTAATTGTTGCTTTATAAAACCTAATAGTTTTCACCAGCGGCTTTGCTCTAATTTAAAAAAAGTATCCTATGTTACTTTTAATACCTCCAAGAATACGTATGTAAAGTTTCATGAATTTTTCCTCTTGACTGGAGGGAAAGTTCTTTTGAATCTCCAGCTCCTTGGTGACGTAGGAGCCAGGAGTTTGTGTTGTTTTCATTTAAACAACCCTAACGCTCAGGCGCTCTATTCTGGATTGAACCTGGACCATATGATTTAAGATACTTTCACGGATTGACGCAGCGCTTCGAAAGGCCCTATCCTGGAGAAAGTCGTAAACTTTTCCCCGACAATCCGTTTATACATAAAATGTAGGCCTTACCGTGGTGGCAAGTGTTTTGCATCGATTCTCTTTCTACAATCGCTAACGTCTCTATTCTCTTGTATTATTGGCCAATATTTTGTTTTGACCTCGAGACTAAGCGTTATGATTACGTCATTTACTTACATTTGTTAGTTTTCTATTAACGTTTACGTTTGTAAAAACGACTTTTGTTGTTCTCGGGTTTGCTCTTATAAATTATGCGTGTATTAATTATATGAATTTTCATTTTGAATCAATTTATCTATCGCTGAAAACTGCATTTAAATCCGTTCGGTAGCTTGAAAGAACTAAGGAAGAGGCAACGGCAAGTTACTTCATGTTTAATCGACTTCAAAAAGGAGGAAGTTCTGTCTATGTTCATGCTGTAATGTACCTAAATGTCATTCTTCATTCTTCTTCCAGGATTCGTCGCCAACGGAATGTTAGATGGGGCGGTTGCTGGGGGCGTTTTTGCCTCACCCCCTACTGGCCATGTCTTGTACGCGATCGCGCAGCTTTACAAATACAATTCCGGTAATTCCTAAATAAACTTCTGGCGTATCTAGTCTGGGAGTGTTTGTGTTTCTCAATCAATCTAAATAGTACGCTTGTATTAGCGTTATAGAAATCTGATGGTAAAA
This sequence comes from Hyphantria cunea, assembly GCA_003709505.1. Taxonomy (NCBI): domain Eukaryota; kingdom Metazoa; phylum Arthropoda; class Insecta; order Lepidoptera; family Erebidae; genus Hyphantria; species Hyphantria cunea. The sequence continues at coordinate 138,706 of PKRV01000137.1, forward strand.
GTATTTTAATTTTTGCTATCAATGCAATGGGAAAGGCCTGTGTACTGGATTGCCATAGTATGATGCTGACGGTACATTTTGTAATCGATTTATGTTAAAAAAATTGCCATTAATGTATTTTTCTTTTTTTATTAATCAAAGTATTCTGAGTAATATTTTAAGCCATTGCATCCCATGATCTTGAATTCGAAAATAAACGCGATTAATTTAACGTAGTATCAGTGGTCCATAATCATTCTTATTTTAGGTAAAGGTCATGCTCTTTAAACCACAACACTAATATTACGTTTTGTTACGACTTAATACTAAATTGTTTTTTTATACATGATTTTTTGTATAATTTTTGATAGGCGGAGTGTTGGTGCTCATCGGCAATTACACTGGGGACAGGCTAAACTTCGGAAAAGCTATAGAGAAAGCTAAGATATCTGGAATTAAGGTTGGTGGATTGGAAACAATGCTAAAATGAACTGATAAAAACATCCACCACACATCCGGCACATTACTATGAAAAATTAATTATATCTACAAAAGCCTTATGTATTATTGCTATAAATTTTGTACTTATTAATGACTAGCAGCCCGCCCCGGCTGCACATGGCTAGACGCTGATATATACTCAAAAAAATAAATATTATGAATTTTAACATGTTCTAACATGTCCTAGCGAACTTTCCAAGCTTAGAACACTCGACCAAGTCTTGGAGTTTTCATACGGTTCCCAAACTTTTTTGCAAATGTTATACAACCTGTGTTACTCGGCATCCCCTGGTCCCTGAATCGGTTCTGTAGTTTCGGAGCCTGTTCAAAGCAAACCAACAAATCTTTCCTCTTTATAATATTAGTATAGATCACATAGTGTACAAACATAAAAAAATACTTCGTTTATTCAATTTTAAAACAAAACGATTTAAATCAAGGACATAGCTTTCTAGTCAAAATTCAGAGAGCATAAATAATTTCTTTAAAAATATTATAATTTGCTATGAAATTACAAACAGACAATTTAATTTATAAGTATAAACATGACATATAATAATCTAAAAACTGATAATCTAACAGGTCGAAAGTCTAATAGTGGGAGAAGATGTTGCTTCAAGTGAAAACAAAACGGGCGGACGAGGAATGATCGCTGAAGTTCTTTGCTACAAAGTAAGCTACGTTAATTATTATTAGATTATTTAATTTAATTCATTAAAAAACATAAAAACCGACCTCAAAACACTCGGTAAGTACGACCCTCAAAATAATAGGTACCATTATAATAGCAATTATGTCTCCTGGACATTGTGTTTAAAGTCAAGAGTCAAGCTAAATACGTAGTAGGTACCAATAAATCCAGATATACAGTCGAATGGGTAATCTCTCATTCTTTAAGGTCGGTAATAAAGAGTAAAGAATAATTGGTAGCAGGTTTTGTAAACAAAACCAAAATGTTATTCGTGGTATTCCTTTTGTACTAGCATCGTACAATTTACTCAAATATTTTTGTTACTTTTTTACTGTTAAAGACACCTGTAACTCTTTATCGTCGAGTAGACAGTATGCTAGTTTGACATTTTAGTGATTATAATCCATAAAGGGTTTTTATTATGTAAGAGCATTTAAAGATTTTGATTGCGCGATGTAGGATTTTTAATTACTACTTAGTTAGGAGTGGTGTGTCTTCGATGGTATTGAAATGTCTATCTATCTGATCTAATACCTTTATTGCATATACAAAGAAGAAACGATGAAGTTACCGTATCATACACCTTTTTTATTTTCACCTGTCCCGATGTTTGTCTGTAATCAAATCTTGAAAGTTAAATTTGATCCATCACTTTAGTTCTGATGTTAATGCAATTATATATTATTATTAATCCAAAATGGCCGCCGTAACAAAATAGCGGCTTACATATTTTTGAATAACCCACCCAATATGGGTATCAAATGAAAGGAATGAAAACCTTTTGAAATAAACCACTTCTTTATATTTTAATTTGATTTTGATTGGTGTTCTTTTCTTTTTATAGATATGTGGAGCGTTGTCTCAAAGACATTATGATTTGACTACGATCCATAATGTGGTTTCCGAGGCAGTGAAATACATGGCAACTTTGGGAGTATGTCTCAGTGCTTGCTCATTACCCGGTGTGTATGAAGACGTTCTGTTTTTGATTTGGTTGTAAAACAAGGCTCCAAGATAAATTGATTAGAGACAATACCTGCCTCCGAGTCGTCTCTCTTACTACAATCTAAAAACAAAAACATTGTTAGGCTGCTGACTTTAGACCGCTAATTTAGATTTCGAGATTTTTGAAGTGAAAACTTCTAATGGCAGGTTTGGACGTATTACTATAGTAGTAATTTCACGTAAGTCGTCATCGAAGTGATGACTTGACGTGTTCTTGCTAACACTAAGTCACTAGTGTAACTTGTTGGGCTGAGCCAACTGTCGACGTGTATAGAGATACATCACTAATTATTCAGTAATTTGCAAATTTTACTTTTAGATCAAACAATTTATTTTATTATCCGAAAATGACAACTGTTTCTTCATCAGTTTTAATTTTTCACTTCTGTCGGCAGTCCTCAGGACTGCTAATAACGAACACATAAAAAAATCTTTGGCACGCCCTAGAGCTCAAACGGTTGGTCGTATTTTTATGTGAGTGATGTCAATAAATACGTTTTAGTCGTGAGACTGACACAAGTACATCAAAATTAAACAAAAAACAAAATTAAGGACTTTGTATTTTTTTTTTTTAACACTAATCTCTTACATTCATATGTCATTGGCAGAATTGTCGACATCGGCACAGATTGCAATTTCCAAAAAAAAAAAAAAACTTAAGGATTTTTGGAGCCAAAAAGTAATCTCAAAAATATGATTTCAAAATACATCGAGTGTGGTATCAAAATAAAATTAATTTAACGGTGATTAAGAATATGTAAATGTGTATATCTCATCTCAGTTTTATATATGATAAAGACGCAGTCGGGTTTTATTTTTTTATAATTTGTTATTTGTTTTGTAGGCCTATCAGCGTTAGGGTCACCTCAAATGTTAAATTTCGTTTCAATATAAATGTATATTTTGTGGTTTTAATTTCTATTGATATTGGATACGTGTTTTAGGTCAGCCTCCATTATTCCACATAGAAAATGATGAAATTGAACTCGGCGCGGGAGTTCACGGAGAAGCTGGCATCACTAAAATGAAGATGGGCACCGCTAAGGAACTGGTTTCCTTGATACTTGATAAGGTATTCATTAAGAATGGATAACAAGTATACAATTAAAATATTCAGGTCTTAAAAGCGAGGATAAAAGTTAATTTCTATTTTAACTAAAAGAAAACAGCTTCCGCACTAGGAATATATCCTGTATTGTTTTGTTATGGTATAGGAGGCAAACGAGCAGACGTATCGCCTGATGGTAAGCGATTACCGCCACCTATGGACAGCCGCAACACCAGATTGTCACAATTGCGTTGCCGGCCTTTTAAGAAGGAGTATGCTCTTTTCTTGAAGGTTTGAAGGTCGTATTGGTCCGGGAATACCGCAGAGGACTATACAAACACATATAAAATGGACATAAAAAGCACCAAGACTCAGAATGACAATTTGTGGATCCCACAAAGAGACGGCTCGGTGTCTTCTTAGACCACTAGGCGTTACGCGCAGTCGTCAAATGAAGACTGCTGAAAGATTTTAGAAGAGAAAATAACTATATTATTTGCCTTGAATTAACCACCAAAAAAAATCCCTTGCCTTTGAAATTGGTACAGATATTTTAATATGCAAATAAGTGATGCAGATTTTAAAACTATAACGAGTTTACAAACACTTTTTTGTGAATTAAACGCCATGACCATGTGTTTATGACGATCATTATTAAAAATGTGGAGTGTCAAGTGTCAATACCCTAATTCATCAAGTAGGTGTCGTAAGAATCGACTACGGAGATCGTTTTTTGTTTTTTCGAAAGACGGTCCCCATTTCATGTCATCCACAATTTTGTATATTTTTTATCATTAATTCCATCACCACGAAGACTTGAAGACTCGAAGACTTAGAATTGAAGACTCGAAATACTTGACATTGGCAGAAATAGCTGATCCGGCTGATTGCCATATCATCAAAAGAAGAAGAATCGACTAAAGGTGCAAACTACGTGGAATAGAATGCACGGTTGGCGTAGTGGCTTAAGCGACCGCCAAGTGTTGTGGGTTCAAATCCCACATGGGGCAGCACTTTGTGTTTTGTTGTTCTGAGAGTGGAAGTTCTTTGTGTCCGTTTCATGTATGCTTGTAAAGTCCCTCGTGATACAGGATATATTCCTAATGCGGGAGTAGTCTTTAAAAAACAATATCCCATAGGGGTTTGCCAGCGTGATGCAGAAGACAAGGTCCTTCTTTCTGAGATAAGTCTAGAAGTGAACTATCATAGTCTGTTGATGAGATGATTGCAATTATTTTATACAGATCGTGAATCACTTGAAGCTGGCTCCAGGCGATAGAGTAGTGGCGTGTATCAACAATTTGGGAGGAACGTCCATCTTCGAGATGAATATCATCAGCGCGGAGATCAAAGATTATTTTGGTACAAATTTTGTTTGCCTTTTTATATATTTTTTTATGTATGTGCCTGCCAAAGTTCCAAAGTCATTCTAGTCTGTCTGATGGAAAGCACAAGCAGAATCCAAGAGTGATGGTTACATTTTTATTGCAAATACAGACAATGCAAGAATGTAGCATGGTGACCTACACCACGGCGGCCTAGTGATGCTTCTGCGTCGTTGGGCCTCTGGTCTCGCTCTCACCTACTGAACAAGACAGAAAAATGCGGTAATTTTAGGTCGGTATTCTGAGGGGACCCGCTCGTGCTGAAATCAGCAGGGTTCATCGTTATGTCTTTTATTAAATTCAGAAAAAATATTAGTTTTACTTAACTAACTTAACGTTTAGTAGTAATTTTAACAGCTGATGCGAAAGTCGAACAGTTTTTTATGTAACGATGACTGCCTCATTAGTCTAGTGGGTAGCGTAAGCGATTGCAGAGAGATTGTTGGGTTTTTCTTACAAGAAACTCTTAATAGCAGGCTGGAGTATGGAAGTCCGTACCTCTCATTACTGGGAACTCAGTGCCCTCAAATATACTGACATCTAGTTCAACCTTCGAATTCAGTTCACCCTCAGGGTTGCAGAGGTCCGATACCAGACGCTCCGTTTTAAAACTGATATTCAGGTAAAACCGGTTGAACTAGTAGCCGGCCTCAAATCTTGGGAATAATAAAAGTCTAGGAAGATGATGATGGCTATATGCCAAGTAACTGGTTGTCATTTAAGACTCTCCGAGGGTTTACATTATTTAAAGGTTTACCATGTGACAATAAAATAAAATATAAATAAATAATTAATATGTCGGACACCTAACACAAAACGCCGTCTAGGCCCAAACTAAGTAGAGCTTGTATTGTGGGTTCTAGACAACAGATATCAATTCATTATACTAGTTTTTGGAAAATTCACACAACAGAAAATACCCAAACTCCAAAACATATATTTGCAGATCACACAAAACATTTGATCCGACCCGGAAATCGAACCCTCAACCTTAAGCACAGCATACGCTAGCACTGTGCCACCGAGGCCGTCGAATAAAATGGTCTAAAGTAACATTATATTAACAGTAACAGCCTAAAGTACTAAATGTAACAAATACTTAATTTCCAGACTCCAAAAACATGGTACTTGAACGCATATACTCTGGACACATCAAGAGCTCGTTAGAGATGCACGGCTTCCAAATCTGTCTTCTGCACCTTAATGAGGAGAACGGTGACTATTGGCTGGAGCTGTTTGACGCGCCGACTGACAGCGGAGCCTGGAGCGTAGGGCCTTTATCGGTTAGAAGTGATGACCCACATGTTGATGATTACTCTTTACTAACGACTCATGGACGGAAGGTAAGATACTAGGAAATTCTTTATTTGAGGTTGGGAGGAAGATTAAATAATAACTAGTCACGTCAAACACTGCTTTCTGGTGGTGTACCACTATATACTGGTGTTTCTTTGGTGAGACCGGAGGCCCAATGATGCATGAGCATCATTAGGCTGCTATGCTGTGGGCCACCATGCGTCACTGTTGCATTGTTGCAATAAGTATGGTGACCATCACTTTTGGATTCTGCTTATGCCTTCCATCAGGTAGAGTAGAGTCATGTTGCCAGACCCATATATAATAAAAAAACGTCAGTATACTTTATTGCGAAGTAAATATTTTTTTGGCAAACGGGCAGATGTGTTACATCATGGTAAGTAAGTGATTACCGCCGTTCTTGGATATCTGCTGCTCAGCAGTTACAACAGTGCGTTGTCGCCCTTTGAGAATGAATAAACTTGAAGGGTTTGAGCCACCAATAATCTAATGACTTAGTAAAATGCAGCATAATTAGCTAGTTTTTGACTACGGTCCCGCTCGCGTGTATGCTAGTTACGACTATTGTACTCAAAAGTTAAGTTTTAAGACGTTCAGTAGTTTTCGTGTGAATTGCGTCCATACATCTTCATTAACTTGGAATTGGGATTTCTTACACATCAAAATGTTGTTTATTTATGGTTAATTTAAAAATTTTCAAAACAATATAAAAGCTAGAAACAATAAATTGGATTGCAGACAGCCACAGGGCCAGCTTTGTCACCAAATCACCAAGAAGTATTCAGAGCTAGTTTATCCGCTGCAGCCGAAGACCTAATCAAGAATGAGGGTTTGCTCAATAAACTGGATTCGGGCTGTGGCGATGGGGACTGCGGTACGACATTCAAAAATTTTGGCCAAGGTAATACAACCCTTTTAAAAATAAATAGGTATATGAAAGTTATTTAGATGATTTCGAGAGAGAAGACACCGTGGGAGAGCCACGCTTCGGCATGAATGGGCCGGCTCGACCGGAGTGATACCACGGCCTCACAGAAAACCGGTGTGAAACAGCGCTTACGCTGTGTTTCATCGAGTGAGTGAGGATACCGGAGGCCCATACCCCAATCCAACGCCCCCTATCCCCCTCACCATCCCCCTTCCCCCCAGGCCGCCATAGTGTGGGTCACCATGCTGAATTGTTCTTTTTCGCATTGAGGATGGTGACCACCACTCTTGGATTCTGCTCACNAAAAAAAAAAAAAAAAAAAAAAAAAAAAAAAAAAAAAAAAAAAAAAAAAAAAAAAAAAAAAAAAAAAAGAGAGTTGTTGTGGCGGACCTTGGTGGAGGCCTATGTGCAACAGTTCATGGCTATCACCAGAGATAATGGTAACTTAAAACGTATATACGGCTGTCTAACTTCATACTAGGCAGATACCTTAATATAAAATAATAATTATAAGTTTAATATTATTCTCTCTTTCTTAAATCTATTAAAAAAAAATCTCGGCATCGTCGGCAGCAATAATAGTACGAAACTGTGCTATGGCTGCCAGCGCCCTTCACTCTGGAAAATACCATACCACATAAACCAAACTTCTGATAAACATTGGCATATACTTGTTAAAACACCCAGATACAATTTGTACTGAAATTCCTTTTAATAATTGTTACCTTTATAACAGTGAGTTTACAATCAACCTGTCTTGGTGATAAGATTGAGAATACAGAGAGTTAAAACTATATATAAAAGGCGGGTAAGGGAGAAAACTACGTAGGACTATACCACTGCAATCAACAACCCATAATGTCCCACAGCTGGGCTCGGGTCTCCTCTCAGGAGAGGGTTAAGGCCATACGTCCCCACGCTGGCCAAGTGCGGGTTGGGGACTGACAAGACAATGTTGTGGCTACGTAATCTTACCGTTGGATGTTTTTAAGCCGCCTAAAGCCCTCCAACTAAGCTTCACGACTGTTATCCTATGTAACAACCGGGACCGACGGCTTAACGAGACCTCCGAATCACGAAGACGCCCATGGTAACAAGTTAACAGTGGTCACCTATCCAGGTACTGATCGGACCGTCGTTGATTACCCTCGGTGATTGTTGCTAGTCACCGAGTGCAACTGGTCTATGAGCGCCTATGCTACCGTTGCAAAGACAAGACAAATTTGAAACAAACCCTATAAAACAACGTCTCTCCAGTGTGGTATAGATGTGCAGAGAATTCATTCTAGGAAGAAAGAATTCTCCTATCTAGAAAGTTGACTGTTAGAGGCTTTGATGATTTTGATGAAACAGGTGCTTATATCATCAAGGATGTCGCTTGATGATTTTATAAGCATTTATAATGTTTTCGCGTTTTGGTTTCAGCCATACAGAAATACTTGACAACGGCCTCAATGGAGTACCCGTCCGATGTGTTGTGGGACCTCTCTGATATTGCCGAGACGGATATGGGAGGGACTTCCGGAGGCATTTATAGTTTGGGTTTGGCGGCCGCTTCGCAGACTATGTCTAGGTGGGTACATTTTTATTATTCGAGGTTCGTGCAATGTGTGACATCACAAAGCATTTAGACTATTTTTTTTTGTGAGTTATTCCATTTGTGATTTGAATCCACAACACTTGTCGCAGTAGAAAGCGGCGTGGCGACCGCTTAAACCACTAGACCCACCATGAATACTATAGTTATATAAAATATGTTTAAGTAGCTTTCTACAGATTCTATGTGTATATGTTTTGAGTATGGGGATTTACTTGAAATATCGTCTCTAAATTGAGACTCCTATTAACAAAGATCCACAATACCAATTAGTGAGATTACTATAGCCTTTCTCCCCATAATTTTGACTTATAAGGTGCAAGTGTCCATGGGCGGCGAAAATCACTTATCATAATGATTCTTCGTTTGTACACCTACACAAATTATTTATCTTTACACATTGTAAAATAAAGTTGATTTCGCTATCTGTTCGCTTAGATCCTATAAACAACTTTTTTAATATTTTTTATTTAATGCGATCTGTCTGGCGATATTAGCACTAGTTTAGTGTTTGTACAGTATTGCTCAGTAACAATACCTCCTATTCGGTTATAGTTTTTGGCTTTACAGGAACATATCTTTTTTTTATGGAATCGCGAGCAAACGAGCATACGTATCGCCTGATGGTAAGCGATTACCGCCGCCCATGGACATCTGTAACACCAGAGGCGTCACAAGTGCGTTGCCGGCTTTTGGGGTGGGGATGAGGGGAGGTGTTGGGGTATGGGCCTCTTCACTCACTCGGTGAAATGACAAATGATGATGAAAAAAAATGAAATCCGTATGACAAAGCAAGCGCTGTTTCTTACCGGTTTTCTGTGAGGCCGTGGTATCACTCCGGTCGAGCCGGCCCATTCATGCCGAAGCATGGCTCTCCACGGTAACTTGTGGGTTTCTGCGTTTAAACTACTTAGCGGATTTTAATGCGGTTTTAGCAATAGATAGACCGATTCAAGAAGAAAGTTTATATGTGTGATGTGTTCCTACACGAATTTTATAGAAGGGCATTTCCCGAGTTTAAAGACTTCCATGCGAAACCTATGTCTGGCTAAAAGGCCTGGTCGCTAGTATTTTTATAAAAACGATTCATCTTAAAAAGGCTAACTACATGTTTTTCTATTGTTTCTATTCCAGTGCGAAAACAAGTGACGCTGAAGCTTGGCAGCAAGCGTGGCAGGCTGCCATACAAGCTATTTCTAAGTATGGCGGTGCGGATCCAGGAGATAGGACTATGGTGAGTAGTATTAGTATATATGTTACCGTCAGATTGTCAAAACCGTTAGATTGTAATATTTCTCGCGAGATTGTAAACTGAGGAAAGATTGTGGGCCGTAACTTAAAAAAAAACAAAAACAAAAACCCATAATGTCCCACTGCTGGCCTCGGGTCTCCTCTCAGGAGAGGGTTAAGGCCATTCGTCCCCACGCTGGCCAAGTGCGGGTTGGGGACTGGCAAGAATACGTTGTGGCTACGTAAATCTTGCCGTTGGATGTTTTTAAGCCGCCCGAAGGCCTCCAACTAAGCTTCACGACTGTTATCGTATGATAACAACCGGGACCGACTGCTTAACGTGACCTCCGAATCACGGAGTAACTTACTGCTTACTATTTATCGAATTATTTTTAGTAAGATTATAATTTAGCAAAGTGAAACCGTCAAATTGTAATATGGTATGCGACGGATCGCATCTCGCGCGATGACTGGTTGAACAGCATATGACCTGCACCGCCATGTTTGTTTGTTAATGCGTTTGTTTACATAAAGTTTTTGTGATAGTAAATTGATTTCATATTGGAAAAACCTAACAGCTTTAGAATTAGTTACATAAAACTGTTGTGGCATTAGAATGAATTTGTGATTAATTAAAGAAGTTCTAACCTAACTCTATGGCCTCTGGAATACTGAAAGTTCAACCAATCAGAGCATTGGACGACTTGAAGCACGATGGTTTGTAATTTAACGCTTTAACTCGGTACATTATACTCTAAAGAAAAACAGTACGTTAAATTGTAAGCAGTATATCACAGTTGACACTCTTTCGACAGTTACAATCTCGCTAGGTAAAGTATAATCTAACAGTTTTTACAATCATACGGTGACATATTACGGGGACGAGTCGCGGGGACTTTACAAACACACATCAATCGGTTACAAAGAACACCCAGACTCAGAACGATAATTTGTGGATTACACAAAATGCTGTCCCCTGTATAATTTGAACCCACAACTTTTGGCGCAGTAGAAAGTGATGTGGCTATTTATAAATACCTAAAGGACAAAATAGCATTTGCAAAGTAAAATAAGTAACTTACCTACTGTAAAACAGTCAATATATAAGCGATTACGCGCATGCGACTTGGGTCATTCGTCTCGAGTTCAATTCCCGGATCGGACCGAAAATGTTTAAATGATCTGCAAATATTTGTTTCGGAGTTTGGGTGTTTCTTCCTAACTACATACATATTACACATTCTACAAAAAAAGGTCGATCTAGCTGTCATAGTATAAGCTCTGCTTATTTTGAAGCTAGATGGCGTTGTATATTAGATGGATGAAATATTTATTTATTAATATAGAATAGGTAGATAGAATCCTATGGAACAAATTGTTTTATTTTTTTCAGCTTGACACCTTACACGCGGGTGCGGAGGCATTCAAAGGAAGCCTCAATGAAAATCTGGATACGTTGTTGAGAGATACCGGTGCTGCTGTGGAAACTGGTACTCAAGCTACGGCGAAAATGGTTGCTAAGTTAGTGTTGCAGGACCTACTCCTTGGTTACTTATGTTTTTTTTGTAATTTCTACTTAATTATAGCACATAGATATAGTAGTAGCTGGTAGGCAATTATCAGTGAGTTGTAGTGACGGATCTCTCCGTATGACGACGGATCTATCCGTATGACGATGGATCTATCCGTATGACGACGGATCTATCCGTATGACGACGGATCTATCCGTATGACGACGGATCTATCCGTATGACGACGGATCTATCCGTATGACGACGGATCTATCCGTATGACGACGGATCTATCCGTATGACGACGGATCTATCCGTATGACGACAGATCAATCCGTATGACGACGGATCTATCCGTATGACGACGAATCTACTCGTATGACGACGGATCTATCCGTATGAGGACGGAACTATCCGTATGACGACGGATCTATCCGTATGACGGCGGATCTATCCGTATGACGCCGGATCTATTCGTATGCCGAAGAATCTATCCGTATTACGACGTATCTATACGTACAACGATGGAACTATCTTGATTTTACTTTTCAAATTTATAATGCAATCGAAATAAAATCTCTCAAACGTTGTAAAATTAATAACAATTATATTTTTAACCATTACTAGTATTTTTATCCGTGTAGTGGATTAAGAATAGTGTCAACACCCCTATTCAACCCTGGGTGTCGTAAAAGATGACTAAGGGATCAAACTACGTTGGACAATAGGAAAATTTCAAACAAACCCTAGGTATACCGACCAGTCTGGCCAGTTGGTGTAATAGGAGAGGGTTAAGGCCATACGTCCCCACGCTGGCCAAGTGCGGGTTGGGGGTGTTGTCTCAAACCTCCTTTATTAGGAGAGGCCTAGGTTCAGTAGTGGACTTTTAAAACCATTGACGTATGATGCGATGTGTTACATATAATGTTCCAGGGCGGGTCGCGCGTCATATGTATCATCGAACTACACGAAAGGCGAGGACGCTGGAGCCCGGGCTGCTGCCACGTGGCTGCAAGCGATATTCGACTCAATCCTCAACACGATATGATTTATTTTTCTACGTGTTTCTTGTGTGTGTGAAGAATAATGACACATTTGTATAAAATTCATAAATAACTAGTTTTTTTATTATACAATACGTTATTATGATTTATTCCTACTAATTTAATTTGAAACGTGATAAATAAATACACACGGAGAGTAAAAAAACTAAAAAAACCATACACATATATAGTGTGTATGAAATATCTGAAATATATATATATATATATATATGCAAATACTTCAGACATCTCGCACGAAACGGCACCTAGTCCCAAACTAAGCAGAATTTCTATTCTGGGTATTAGACATCTTATATGAATATATATACTTTTTTGTAATTAATAATAATAATAATTTCTTTATTTCTCTTCTCATAACTACCGATACATGGATTATTAAATTAATTCTTATCACAACACAAAAACAAGACACCAATAGAGCAATTGTAAGAGGACTGGTGTCTGAATTAGACGTGAGTCTGTAGCTCAGATCACCAGGCACTCAACCCGCTGACACATAACTCAGCTGTTTGTAAAGTTACAATAAAGTTTCTTTGAATAACACAGATATTGCAGCCCAAATAAATCAAAAGAAAATCAATGCAAAAAACAGACAAAGAATACATACATATTATACATAGAAAACACCCAAACTCCGAAACAAATGTATGCAGATCATACAAACATTTGGTTCGACTCGGGAACCGAACACGAAACCTCAAGAACAGCAGTTGCATATGCTACCGTTGCACCACCGAGGAAAGTGGTTTGATGGTTTTATAAATCATGGTTATCGAATTAAAATCTTTCTAGTTTTAAGTCGATTTAAAGAAACAAGTTATACGTATGGTGGCGGACTTAGAATACAGAGTATCATCAACCCCATTCATCCTATGGGTCTCGTAAGGCCCGACAAAGGTAACACAAGCTACGTAGTTCCTGCGATATATTTCACCAAGTGTATGAGGATACCGGAGGCCCATATGCCAATCCCTCCCCCCATCCTTCTCCAGATCCATTAAAAGTCCGGCAACGCAGTTGTGAAGCCAGTGTGTTGCGTGTGTCCGTGGGCGGCGGTAATCGTTTACCATCAGATGATTCATCTACTCGTTTGCCCCCTATTTCATAAAAAAAACAAACCTTATAACCCGCCTGGCCAGCATGATAGTAGGCCACTATCTTTTATAAGGGTAATGTCTAGCATTCTGGAACCAAACTTACTTATACTTATTCGAGTATTCGGAGATACATCACCCAAGTTTGTGGACGCAAATGCACAGACTATGCTACCCTGTAAATGATAAACGATGTATTAGAACGGAAATCGGAGAAGGAGTGAGTTTGTGATAGCTCAAGTGCTGAAAAAATTATTCTAAATTGTACGAGAGTTGATCATTATAGTATTACGAGTTCGGATTTGAATATTTTTTTAAAAAACCGCTCATGATCTGTATTTTATGTTGCAATACATTTTAGAATGAAATTTACTTGTACTTTTTACACTATTTTTTTAAATATTATTTACTCTACTTAATTGTAACCTTTTGTGCCATAAGACGAAACCGGTTAGATTTAAACTTAATAAAAATAGTGAAATAAGTACAAGCGAGTTTAATTCTAGAATGTATTGCAACAAGTTCCATCAAGTGCCGACAATCGAGGGTATAAATTACATTATGTTCAGCAGAAGTTAAAAGCCGTTGACGAAGAGAAGAAAAAGAAAATAACACATGAAATTGTTTTTTAATAATCACAGCGGCAACATCTGGTCTATTTAACTAACATTACAATATAAATTCATGTTTAAACAGCCTGAACTATACGCCTCCTACAATTTACCCCAAATCTACGTAATTATTGTCTATATAAACTCGTTCGAAAGAACCAAGATATGATGACATTTAAAATCTCAAACGTATTATATAGACGATCCCTAAAGATTAATCACTAGGGCCATCCACAAATTACGTTTTACGACTCATGATTTTTGAATAGTTCCCAACGTTTGCTACTAGTCGTCACATCTTTGGGTGTCCACCTCCTTGGAATAAGGTCACAGAACTGAAGGGGTTGTTTCAAAAGCTGTTTAATATCAGAAAGTAAATTAAAATATTTTTCGGATATCTGACACACAAAGCCCTCTAGTCCCAAACCAAGCAGAGCTTGTACTATGGGTACTAAACAACTGATATCAAATACATACATATTATACATAGAAAAAAACCAAACCACAAAACATAGGTATTTGTAGATCATATACATATTTGGTTCGATCCGATTTTCAGAAATATGTTTAAATACAAGCCTGGTTCCCGTACAAGCTCTAGCAATTTTTTAAAATTTATTTATTAAAGCTTTCCAAAGTTACTCTGCTTGATGGAAACCACAAATATTAAGAATGGTGGTCACTACACTCATTAGGAATGCAGATGAGATACATATAGGGAGGAAAAACGATATTTTGTGATTATACGGCCGTATGTGAGGTTATTATCATTGTTGAGAGTAGGGCAGTGACCAATAACGCTTAAAAACCAGCTAGTCTTATTAAAGTAAGTGTAGAATAAGTACAGATGAAGGCGTATAGAACAGGTACATACTGACAAAAGTCATTGCATTAAATTTTCTAAAAGTCCCACTCCGTGGGTTTCTCTATTTCCATTTCTGACAGCTTCTCTTGTAACAGCAGTGCGGACATGTCATCTGGAACAGAAATAATTATCTTTTAATCTATCACTAACCATATGGTGATGGATTAAGAAGGTGGAGTAGACATCATTGCAAAGGAACTTGAAACAAGCTATGTACCATCTGGCCAGTGTGGTAATATAGTAGGCCTAAGCATTTGTGGCGACTTCCAAATAAAGCGTCGACAAAAACATATGAACGCGCCATCTACTGAACATACACTGAACTACGGAGTAACGTACTACACAAAACTACTAAAGCTGAATCGCGCAATAGAAGTTCTCGCGCCAATTAGCATATATACAACATCCCAACGTCAACGGTTGGCCAGTGGCCCGCTAGGCATGATCTCCTCGTCTGGTCGAGGGATCCTCCCTTTGTGTTGGAGGTACATCACACCCGTTCCTCCACCCATCCTCGCTAAGGAGAAGAGTGTTGCGTCAAGAGAGCCTAACAGGTAATTTTTGAGTTTCTAAGCGCACGCAAATCAACTTTACACTTTTACCCGACTACGCCGAAACCGAAACGGTAATAATTGTGGCAATCTACGTATGTTTCCCTGTTTAAGCGTAGCATCTAAACTTCTGAACCGTTTTTAATGAATGAAGAGTCAGCCTATACAGCTAGTGTATAGCCTCGTAATAAGGGCTGGGGTGACATTTGCTATATAGATTCTATCAAGAGTTTTCAAGTAGTATATAGTTTTTTAAACTTTCTCATGTTTTTAATATAGATCATATTAAATTAAATAAGGAGCTGGATGTGAGAAGCCAACGATCGAACCAAGGAGCGTGTAATTTCATAGGCATATATCCAGCAGTGGGCTAGGATAGGCTGATGATGATTAAATATATAATATAACTCACTAGGGTCAGGCTTGATGGGTTTGACTCGTCCGATGAGTCCTGGCAGGTAGTCTGTCTTTCTGATCTGCTTGAAAAACGCGTGGTTCAGCATCTGTGTCGCTGACGGCCGCTTCTCTGGATCCCTGAAAAGTACATCTTTAATTTAATTTATTTTATTTTATTCAATAGGTAAAAATACAGATAACCGGATGAAAAAATACAAAATACAGTCTTAACAGTACTGTGGAGGAACGGGTCACATGTTCCTCCAACACAAAGGGAGGATCCTCCGACCAGGCGAGGTGATCATGCCTGGCGGGCCACTGCCCAACGGTTGATGTTGGGAAGTTGTATATATGTTAATCGGCGCGAGAACTTCTATTGAGCGATTTAGGATTGGTAGTTTCTTAGTTTTCTTCGTTGCTCCGTAGTTCGATGTTTCTTCGGTAGATGGCGCTGTCCTATATTTTTATGTTGTTGCGCTGTATGTGGAAGTCGCCACATCACTCCCCTCCAAGACCGGAGGTTGATATCTGGATGAGTCAGCTGTCTGCGCTCTGTTGCCGAGCTTGCCAGTGCCAGGATTGAGCAGTTCCAGTGAGTCGGAACTGAATGCCGCAAGTTCCAGTGAGTCGGAACTGAATGCCGCTAGTCCCAGTGAGTCGGGGCTGAAGTCCGCTGATCCCAGTGAGTCGGGATCGCATGCGGTGCGCGGTGCTGCGGTGAAGTCCCCAGTGAGTCGGGGCGATTGCTGCGTAGTGGCTGGCTGCTGCATAGACGGGAGAGAAATGCTCTGCTTACATGGACCGTAGTTGCAGTGTGCTGTGCCTAGACGCTGTTGAGGCCGTAGGGGTAAACCAGGCTGGAGCGGTCGCTTCCTGCATGTGGTGTATCCCTGTTTAGGCCGAGGTTGCTGGCTGGCTGAGACTTGCTGTGGGAGTGAACGTAATGGTAGCGTTGACTGTTGATCTTCTCCTTCGAAGGCTGCTTCCAATCACGTCGGGGTCACCACTGTGGAGGAACGGGTCACATGTTCCTCCAACACAAAGGGAGGATCCTCCGACCAGGCGAGGTGATCATGCCTGGCGGGCCACTGCCCAACGGTTGATGTTGGGAAGTTGTATATATGTTAATCGGCGCGAGAACTTCTATTGCGCGATTTAGGATTGGTAGTTTCTTAGTTTTCTTCGTTGCTCCGTAGTTCGATGTTTCTTCGGTAGATGGCGCTGTCCTATATTTTTATGTTGTTGCGCTGTATGTGGAAGTCGCCACAGTACAATACAGTACACCTGCCATCCAATTACAACTGTACACCACTTAATAGAAGACAGAGCTTTGTTATGGCTTAAGGTTTAAAATTATTAAAAAATAAAAAATAAATAGAAAACTATAATTAATTTATAGTATTTATATATATTTTTATACTTAGATACAGGAACACACTAAATATATGTAAGACACTGAGCTGTGCATTAAATCTAAAGTCTGCTATAACGGAAAAGACTTGAAAGCACATATTGTCAAGCCAATACGAGGAAGTTTACCTGGATCATAGAGTACCGTAGTCTATGATCACCTGCCATTTAAGGCCGGTCTTCTGTGAGAAGGTGGTACCGTACGGCTGAGCAGGCTTTATTCTGTGGTGGTGTAATACTAGTTATCTAGAAATTCGACCGAGATCAATTATTTCTTTAGCTTTCTGAACTCCACGTCCATATAAAAACTTTTACTGTCCAAAATTTCATACTCCTCCATTCGTATTTATAGGTATGTATGTATAAAAAGTGATACAAAAATTTTGACTTCAGTTTTAATATATAAATAAAAGTATATTTATTAGCAGTCTAAATGCCATAGAACAGGCCATGGGCGTACCGAGGGAGGTACGGGGGGGCAGGGGGAGGCAGCTGGACCGATTTAGACGGAACTTTCAACGCCAGATATCTAATAATTTAATGAGTAACTTACTCTAATCATTAGCCTTACTTTTTTAGACTAGCTTCGCACTGTGTTGTTATTTGCGGCTACAGCAGTAATAGCGGGGAACACCGCGGGGTTCAGCTAGTATATTATAGAAACCAGATTGTCCTCCCCTGGCTCAAAACCTGAGTACGCCCATGGCACAGACTCTACTTAGTTTGGAATAAGACGGGCGTATGTACGATGTGTGAAATTGTTATAATGTTACTGACCTTAGAAGCGCCATTTCACTTAAATGATGGAAGGTGTCTGACAGCTTACGACCGGCGTAAACTTGTCTCAGTCGGGATACAGCATCTGCGCTATCTCCCACTCCACTGTCCGTGTTGTACATACCTGAAATATGCAAAACCAAGAATGTTTACGATTGTAAATAGGGGAGGAATTGTTGGTTGTTTAAGACACTACCGATTGTTTCTTCCATAGAACTCAGTGAACAACTGTCCTCAACAGTCCTGCTTCAGGTTCATCAACAGCCTTTACCGTGGGAGAGCCACGCTTCGGCATGAGTGGGCCGGCTCGATCGAAGTGACACCACGGCCTCACAGAAAATCGGTGTGAAACAGCGCTTGCGTTGTGTTTCACCGAGTGAGTGAAAATACCGGAGGCCCATTCCCCAATCCCTCCCCCATTCCCACCATCCTCCCTATCCCCCAAAGGCAACGCACCTGCGACGCCTCTGGTGTTGTGGGTGTCTTTGGGCGATGGTAATTGTTTACCATCAAGCGATACGTCTGCTCGTTTGCTAACGATAACATAAAAAAATGCTTTTAAAAGTTCTTACATAAGAAGATTTGGTCTACAATACGATGCTAGACGGTTTAACACTCATATGAAAATGAACTTTTTACTTACTTTTCATCTCCGACTCGTCGAGACACGGTTCAGGGAACGTGGAACAGTCCAAGAGTTGTGGGCGTGAACCCCGGACCTTCTCAGTGAACATAAGCGTGGTGGGCACCTCGGCGAACGGCACCGCTCCGTTGGCCAGCTCGCAGCACAGCACGCCCACTGAGTAGATGTCAGACTTCTCGTCATAACCTTTGAGATTCTGCAAGTCGATACAAAAAATTGGGCATGTTCTTTTAAAAACATACACGCGAAAAAATAAGTCTCCTTTTTTCGCAGTCGGATAATAAATCGAACTCTCTCACTAATCACTGAATTCATCATCAGCAGTTCACTGTTGCAACAGTTCAACAACATCATAGGCCTCTGCCATTGGACGCCACTCTGATTGATTTTGGGGTTGCTGCATTCAGTTCCTGCCAGCTATCTTGCGCAATCGCTTCATTTGACCGTGTCTGTGGCGCAGTGGGCTACCACTTACGCTAGTGTGCGACTACTGTGCTTGAGGTCTGGGATTCGATTCTCGAGTCGGATCAAATAAATAAATAAATATTTCTACACACATTACATCTAGTCCCAAACACATAACGCCATCTAGTCCCAAACTAAGCAGAGCTTGTATTATGGGTACTAGACAACTGATATGAATACATAAATACATTGCGCCACCGAGGCAGTCAAATGTTTGTAAGATCTGTAAATATTTGTTTCGGAGTTTGGGTATTTTCTATGTATGATATGTACGTATTTATAAAAGAGTATATATGTAATTATATCAGTCGATTAGTACCCATAACACAAGCTCTGCTTAGTTTGGGACTAGACGGCGTTGTGTGTTACATGGCCTGAATATGAACGAGTAGTAAGTAGGGGCAGTGGTGTCAGTGTACCTGTTCCAGCAGCTCGGGGCTGAGCCACATGAGGTTGGTGTTGTCGTGGTCGGCGGGCGGCAGCAGGTGCAGGTGGCGCTGGCGCCGGCCGCGCGCCACCAGCCCCGCGGCGCTGCGCAGCCCCGACACGCGCACCGCGCCGCTCGCACCCACCAGCACGTGGCTCGCGCGGATGCTCCTGGGACATCACACGATGATGTTCTCCTAGCCGATGTCGGCCACGGCGGCCAGTCTCAACGGAGACCAACTACGTAGGAGATATTATAGTGCACTAGTGTGTGCGCAAACACAGGAGCACTCTCTGTTCCCTCTCTCTCATAATCCGATAAGACTGTTAACCGACACGACCGAGGAGAGATCAGGTGCAGGACCGACAGTTTTACGTGCTCTCCGAGGCTGTTTAGGCCCAAACTTCTAAACTCCGAGCTGTTATTAAGTATTTATATAATCAGAAAAATACAATAACACTTTTGGCCCGACCCGGGATTCGAACCCGAGACCTCTCGATTGGAAGTCGCACATAAGGACTTCTAAAGCCCTTTAGTCTTTATTACTTACAATGCTATTCTCCTCTATCACTTATCAGTACACTACTTAATGCTTTCTCATAGTCCATCAATTTTTTTTCTTTGAACAACCTACCATACATAAGACTTTCTTATCTTAAATACATATTTATACAAACCCCCACACTTTTATAATAAACAACTTTAAACAAACAATATTTAACGGTACTTTAACATATAACTCTACTAGCTGTTGCCCGCGTCTCCGCCCGCGTGAATGTCGGTTACCGCGGCAAATAGTAGCCTGTGTTTTATTTGATGTATAAGCTATATTACTGTAAAGTTTCATTAAAATCCATTCGGTAGTTTTTACGTGAAAAAGTAACAAACATCCATCCATACTTAAAATCTTTCGCATTTATAATATTACTAGGATTTATCCCGTGGGTTTCCTAAGAGCTGATGAAGGAAACAAACTATTGGTAGTGTGGGTCCTGTATCTATAACAGGACATATGCTTAGAATATGTCCTGCTATAGATAGATCCGTAGACTTCAAATTTCTTCTTAATTTAAAACATGATCAAAAAAATCGGTCAAAATTGTCTACGCATATTTAGAATCATTGTAAAACATCTCGGAAGAAACTCACCTATGGATGTAAAGCTGTTTATGAAGATACTGTAATGCCTGTAGCACATCTCTAAGTACGATGGCACAGGCCAGCTCTGGTAAGCCTTCTTGGAAATAGCGATCCAATATATCACGGCAGGAACCAAATGACATCAATGGAGATACCACATAGAGCTCCCGACCATGGACAAATGATGTCAGGTATGGCAGTATGTTCGCATGTTGAAGTTCTTTTCTTGTTAGGATGTCTTGCTGGAATAATAAATTGAAAGTATTTATTATATGTTGTGATGAATTAAGCATACAGAGTAATGACACCCCTATTTATTCTATGGGTGTCGTAAAAGATTGCTAGCTAGCTAGCTAGCTAACTATGAAGAAAAACTGCACTGCAATGAAAAGGCCAACCTTAAAAAATTTGTTTGAGTTCTATGTCCAGCAACAGACTATCATGCTTATTACATAACATAACATTAGACAATGGTATTAATTCTGTTGCTAAAAACTTGTGGAGGAACGGGTGTCATGTCCCTCTAACACAAAGGGAGGATCCTCCGACCAGGCGAGGTGATCATGGCTGGCGGACCACTGCCGAACTGTTGTGCTGAACGTTGGGATGTTATATGTATGCTAATCAGCGCGAGAACTTCTATCGCGCAATTTAGGATTGGTAGTTACTTCGTTTTCTTGGATACTTTATAGTTCGACGTATCTTCGGTAGATGGCGCTGTCACATGTTTCTGTTGTTTCTTTGCATGTGGAAGTCGCCACAAACTCTCTAAGTTAAAAAATCTCAACAATGATTTTTGTCCTGTCAACCCATATTCTATTATAAAAGACATGTTCTATTATATAATAACATATGTCTCATTAAAATTACACATTATCTATATATACATATCAAAACAGCATTTTGGTAATCTTTTCAGTCGAATAAGAGAATAGATAGAGACTAATTTTAGACTTTATTTAAAAGACAACTCCTGCATTAGCAATACATCCTATATTGTAGGGGACTGTACAAACATACCTGAAACGGACACAAAAGACACCCAGACTGAAAAGAATTCGTGGATCACACAAAGTGTTATCCAAGGTGGGATTAGAGCCCCCAATACTGTAGTGCAGTAGAAAGCTGTGTGGCAACAGCTTTAACAACTATTTCAATACCCCTTGTATTCAAGTTTAATGAAGCAAGAACAGAATTAGCACCAATAATTATTGAAATAATTAATTCAGGCACATATATACTATAGATAATCACAGAATCATAGTAACAGTAAACTAATAATTAGTTTACCAATCACTACCTATTACTTAAACCATCAGAATAGATAGCTGTAATTGCCTTGAATGTTTGAAATCTAAAAGAGGGTCTGTAGATAAACAAAAACTCATTTGAAACATATTTGTGTGTGATGACTAACGAGATACGAATTGTCACTACTCGTAATCATTCAGTGTGAGTAATAAATTAACAGAGTAAACTACTTAAGATTACAGCACCACAATTAGTCAGAAAAGATTGGTACAAAATGTATAGGTACCGATCTGTCTAGCCTTTATGTTATTATATACTCACTGGTATGAAGGCTGTATGGCCTTAACCCTCTCCTGAAAGGAGACCAGAGCCCAGCAGTGGGGCATTATGAGTTGTTGATTGATTGATTAATTCATGAGCCATCAGTACACTTAAGTCTCCTAAATTTAATTCGAGAGGGTCTTGATGCATATTAATTAATTAGAATACCCTATTTAAGAGAAGTGTTTGTTTATAGTTATCTGACTGCGAAAGATGGGGAATTATGTTTTTCAAGTGTATTTTTATTTATTTAATTTAATTAAAATTTACTATTCACAATAGTTAAATCTTAATCTAAAACATAGGTCCACAAAACTGTTTTAAACAGTTTGTCTGTGGACTCAGTTGAGCCACTATATGCAATATGCTTGTACACAACACTGTACACATCACACCCATACATTAGATACATGCATATGCACAGTGCCGTGTACTATGCACAGTTACATTTACATGTTTATGTACAATTATGATACATAACACATAACATCCAATATAAAACTTGTTTGTGGGTATATGTTTAAAAAATATCAATATACTCATTCATTTATTTACATTTGTGCTATTTAATATATTCCAATAAGAGCTTTTTTAATTTTCTTTTAATTTTTCTTGTCTAATATCCATCGGGAAACTGTTTAGGACATATGGTAACCGTATTTTTAGGGTTCTGTCACAATAGTAGTTAGCAACTCTCGGTACACGAAACCAACCAGTAGACGTCGCCCTTGTTCCGTGAGAGTTGGGAACAAGCGATAATTCATGCTTTCGATTGCCACAGCGTTGGTTTATTACTAACAGGTATATATGTTTTAGCTTAGCCGGGAGGATATTGCATATTTTGAATAGCTTATTGTAATCGTCCTTGCAACTAGTTTTAGTTTTATTGTTTACCAGTAGTTTTAAAAATTTAATCTGTAATATTTCTATTTTATCCATATATGATTTAAAAGTTAAGCCGTAGCAATCAAGAGCATAGCCTACGATGGGTTCAACCAATTGTTTGTACAGACACTTCAATGTGGTGCTGGGTACCCTAAAGTTTAGGTGATAGAATTTTCCTAGTAATATTCGAAGTTTATCACAAATAAAATCATTATGGGACGATCATGAGAAACTGTCATCGACCTTTACTCCAAGGTAATTGACACTGTTCGCTTTTTCTATTTGTGTACAATTACAATTATTCAGTAAACTGTGACGGCATGAGAAGCTATGAGCTATGATGGGGGGTGCTACACCTGAGGGGCGCAAGTAAGGGGAGTGTATTACCATACATTTTGTTTTGTCCGAATTAAGACGGAATTAACAATTCCGTTGTCATGTGACCATTGGACTATTGCATCCACATCTTGTTATACTAAGCGGCAAGTCTCCGCCAAGTCGGTGCCGGCGCGCAGCGTACAGAGTTCGTCAGTATACATATGTGCCGAGCACTGACTTAATACACCACACAGTCCATTAACATGCATAAGATAACAGACTGGAGCACATCCCGACCCTCGAGCCACCCCGCACCTGACAGTCCTCTCCTCACTAAGGGTCTCGCCCACTTTCACACTGTAGGATCGAGCAGTGAGGTAGTCCTGGAACCATCTGTTTAGGGGTTCACGCACCTCACACTCCCCCATAGCTTTTAAAAGAGTATCCATTTCTAATGTATCAAAGGCTTTTTTAAAATCGTAGAATATGGCGATAACAAACTTTTTTTCAGCCAAATAGGTATTTATTTCGTCAGTGAAATTCGATAGCAAGGTGTTTGTACTTTTGTCTCTTTGGAATCCATGTTGACAATCATTTAATATTTCATTTTTGTGTAGATAGGATGAGAGTTGGTTTACTATACATTTTTCTATAATTTTATCTATGCTTGACAAAATAGCCATAGGTCGATAGTTAGAAAATAGTTTACGATCACCCTTTGTAAATAGGACGGATTATTGCCTTCTTTAATAGTGTAGGAAATTTTTGCTTACTTACAGATAAGTTGATCAGATTAGCGAGTACTGGACTCACTCTGTCAGTTACCAGTTTAAGATTGGACATGCATATATGATCCGCACCCGGTGACTTCTTAGCGCTCATATTTTATGATATTTCTAATGAATGTATATATCTTTGGCATGCCCTAGAGACCATTTTTATGTGTGTGGTGTTATTGGTGGTGGTGTATAGGGCACATCAAAAAAAAGAAAAAAAAAAAACTTTTCTTTTGAGTTCTTCAATAAATTTAATAAGCATGGCAGTCACACAGTCTTTTTTAAATAATTTGTTATTTGTTTTAAGTTCTCATTAGCGCCTTTAAATTATTACAAGTTATATTTTATAAACTTAGTATTTTAGGAAAACTAACATGCATTCCAGATGTCTATGATTACTCAGAGTAGAATTGACTAAAGAAGTTTCATTCTAATGAATATTGTCCTTTAGAAGCCCTTGGTTGACCTACAAACTTTTGAACGATAAAAATATACTATAGACATTTATGTATCATATAATACGTCATTAAATCTCTTCAAACTGGCCGCAAGTCACCATGAAAAAAAATGTTTTATGGGTAGTACCTGTATTAAACTGGCATTCTCCTTGGTTTTATCAACAAAATACCTCTTGATAGCGACATTTTGGTTGCTGGGCTTGTACAGCGCTGAATAAACAACTGCTACACCACCACAACACTCCGTGATAATCGAAGTAAGCTGATAGTCATTGATGTCAGGATTTAACATATTTATTCGCGTAAAAACAACAAAATTTACAAACACTTCACGTAAACTCTTTAATATCTTGTTAACAACACATTATGGTACGATAGTTTATTCTCAAAACAGTATTTTTAAAAATACGAGTTCATAGTAAATATTTTACAAAATAATTAGTCAATGTTTTCATTGTTTGACAATATGCGTTCCATTTTTTTTATATAAGCGTAAGTTAGATTTTGGGAATATTAATAAAACAAATTATGATTTAGTAAAATCAAACACTACTGTTATAAATAGTTATTGGTTTTATGACCTAATTAGTGAGAAATATAAATTTTATGTTACAGTAATATACTTATTATTTTTTTTCATTATATATTGAAAAATGGAACGTAACTCGTAATCTGTAAACCAGAAAATGTCATGTCAGATAGGTCACGTGGTATCCTTGTGATAGCAGTGTTAGCCAATGGAAAAAAAATGTGAAGCCGTAAAATCCGACTGGGAAAAAACTTTTCAGTCTGTAAAAATAAATACTACTTTTATTTTAACGATTCAGATAGGGTGCAATTTAAGTGCAAAGATAAAAACTTGAAACTTAAAAGTCAAAAAAAACTAGAGAGCTGTTAAGTGGAATTGAATGTCACAATGGCAAAGAAATTTGGTTACTGTTTAGTAACCAAATTTCTTTGCCATTGTGACAGTTGATCAATAAATAAAATAAACCTTCATTTAAAAAAAAAAAAAACCTTCATTTTGTTCACAAAATACATTGTTTCTATTTTGTTGTTATCTATCACAATGAACTTCAGAAAAGTCATTCGGTACTTTTGTAATCTTTTTATCAAATTTCTTATCTTTTGTATTATTTTTTTTGCGAAGGAATTGTGTCATGTCCCTTCAATAAAAAGGGTTGGGCGACGGTCAATGTTGGGAAGTTGTATGTACACTAATGAACTAATCGACGCGAGAATCTTTTTATTGCGAAACAAGATTAGTACTAACTCCGTAGTTAAGTGTCTTCGGCAGGTGGCATTAAAGTATGTTTTTGTTATCCTATATCAGGATATGAGGATATTGCGACGTAATATGTATTTAGAGAATATGGTGATCATGATCTGTACCTTGGGAAAAGAGGAGTTCAGACGTGGACTGCAACGGGCTGATGATTATAATGATGGTGATCATGACAATAATTTGCAACATTTTTTTTCGGAAGATGTACTTTTAATCCTAGCCGGAATTCGTGAGTTCGATTACTACCCAAGACTAAAGTGTGTGATGAGCACGATATTTTGTTCAGTATTTGTTTACAATTTATCTAATGTCTATGACCCTTCTAGGATCATTTTCAAGGGGGATGCAACAAATACCACTAATCAATATGAAATATTTAAAGAATCATATTAGGTCTTTACCTATGAAATAGCTGTTTTTATGTTAACTCGTTGTGCCAGTTGGATGCAATTCCGCCCTCTTCTACCCCTTTCCCAGTGACCATGATAGTGTATATAAGTATGATATGATAGGCAAACAGTACCATAACACACGATCTGTCCAGTTAAGAATCAGTTTGTCGCCTGTGAGACGTGCAAAATTAAGTTGTATGATTTCACCGTTTATAAACTACTAGCTTTTGTTTGCGGCTCCTTCCGCGTATATGTCGGTTATAGCGATAAAAAGTAGCCTATGTACTTCCTCAGGTATCAAAGTATCTCCATGATAAATTTCAATG
This sequence comes from Hyphantria cunea, assembly GCA_003709505.1. Taxonomy (NCBI): domain Eukaryota; kingdom Metazoa; phylum Arthropoda; class Insecta; order Lepidoptera; family Erebidae; genus Hyphantria; species Hyphantria cunea. The sequence goes on from PKRV01000137.1 coordinate 165,353, forward strand.
AAATCTGTGCAGTGGTTTAGCCGTGAAAGCTAGACAGACAGTTACTTTCGCATTTATAATATTAGTATGGATTCTTACTTAATGTTTGTAAAACGTAGCTCGATCCAGAAATTGCGACTTAAGTTCATATTATAGCAGGATATTCAGGTTTGCGGTGTCGACTGGATTCTACAAACACACTGTTGCGTGTTAGGGTTCGATGGATTTGAGAAATAAAACTTCTGACAAGTAAAAGAGACTTTACTAAAAACACTCTTAAATTCTCAATATCACAAAAAACAGCAGTCTTCAAATGTCGCCGAGTTCGCTAGGTTAACCACTAATATCACTCCAATATTTCTCGCTCTGTAGCTCAAACTAACTGCTGCCCACGATATATTCTATTTATTACCCGAATGCGAAAGAAGGTGAGTTATGTTTTTCGAGTGTATGTTTGTATGTGTGTATATTTTTTTGGCACGCCTCAGAGCCTAAACCGCTTATCGTATTTTTATGTGAGTGGTGTCAATTGATTCGTTTTAGTCGTGAAAGTAAAACTGGGTACCTATGACAAAATTTAAAAAAAACTTTGGTTATCAGCTCTCCTTATCTTTTCAGTTCTTTAATGAATATAATAAAGATACAGATGTTGACGCAGATGATTTTTTTTTAATAATTCGTTACTTGTATCTGTTATTATGGTTCCGCATTCTACAAAAATCTCGTAAATCCGGCGTCATTCACATTCAAATCAGAGGAAACAACCACTCGACGCTATGTATATCGATGTAAAGTTCATTATGCCGTGCCTCAGGAGGTCGACGAGAACTTTCTGTGTGTGTGTAGATATTTCTAGTATTGTTCACGAATAATATTTTCTTTGTGATAATACGAATCGCAACGATAAGGCAGAAGCGCCACTCTTTTTACCCGTCTACGGCAAAGTCAAAAAAGGGTAACAATTTTGGCTGTCTATGTATGTTTTGATGTCTCACCTAGTCAAAACTACTGAACCGATTTTACTAATGACTACACGGTTGGCCTAGTGGTTTCAGTGGTCGCCACACCGCTTCCTACTGCGCCAAGTGTTGTGGGTTCAAATCCTACAAGGGACCACACTTTGTGTGATCCATAAATTGTTGTTCTAAGTCTGGGTGTACTTTGTGTCCGTTTCATGTATGTTTGTAAAGATCCCCGTGACACAAGAATGTATATTCCTAATGCGGGAATTGTTTTTTTAAAAAAAGAGGTATCAATTCATGAAGGTATTACATAATTTTACATATAGTTTTTAAATTTTTTCATGTTATTTTAATAAAATAGTATTGTTATAAAAAAGTCAAGTCAGGTGATATATTGACTGGTCTGTCGGTCCAGTGGTTTGCGTATGCAACTACCGATCAAGAGGTCTCGGGTTCAATTCCCGAGTCAGACTGCTGTTGGATTTTTCTCACAAGAATTTTTTAAAAGATAGGTAGTTTGGGTTGGCGGTGTTTTCCGCCCGTGTCTCGTTCTTGGTGGCCATGAACATCCATGGCAATCGTTATTGGGAAGCCAGTGCCCTTAAACATACTAAAAACTAGCTCAATCTTCGAATTCAGTTCAGGGTTGCGGAGGTCCGATGCCAGTCGCTCCGTGGAAAAAGTGATATTCAGGTAAAACCGGTTGTAGCTCAACCGGTTTTACCTGACACCGACACCTGGAGCCGACACCAAATAATCTTGCGAATATTTAAGACTAAGAAGATGGTGTTGAATAGCTACCAACAGACATCATTATTACTGATAAGAAACAAGTGATTTATTTAAAAAGATTTCATTTCAAAAACAAGCTTTTATTGCTCGTTAATAAAAAATACCTTCAGGTCCTTGCATTTGATACCCATTTTGGGTGGGTTGTTCAGAAATATGTAAGCCGCCATTTTGTTACGGCGACCATTTTGGATTAATAATACCGATTATAGATAATTGCATTGTAATCAGAACTAAAAGGACATTTCAAATGTCAGCTCAATCGGAAATCAGGAAGTGGATCAAATTTAACTTGCAAGATTTGATTACAGACAAACATCGGGGCAGGTGATACTAAATAAAAACTTGTATATGAAATAACAGTTCAGATGGCCGTGTGCTTATGGAGTATAGGAAAAGAAACTTTAAATAGTTGTATTCTATGGTCTTTTTTCGAAGTATAGCGTTTTAAGAATATTGATAATTTAATGAAACAAAGTTTTATTAGATAACACTCAACCGTACATTAACATAATATGTTCGATAAATTAAAGGAATCAAAAGAGGTGGCGACCTTGGAATATCTTGGTAAAGTGCAAAAGCCCGGATGTCGCAAGGTTTATCTAGATTATTAGAATATTAAAACTTTTTTGATACGTCCGTTACAAATATTAATTCAAATATTTACTAGATGTAGACGTGAGTCATGAGTACATGATATTAGCTGAGTCCCGCGGTGTTACTCGCGGTTATTGTTGTGTTTTCAACCGCGGAGCAAAACTAGTCAAAAAAACTAGTTTAAGTCACACACACGTCTGTGTCCACGCATCTTATTTAATTTCATTACTACCTTTTAACCTATAATCAGTCTCTGTAACAGCAGACACTAACTCCCGAGTCACAGGAATTCCTAGTTTGGGAGTTAGGGTTAGTCTAATTGTGTCATCTTTACCTTAAACATAGTAAAATATAGTTGTAAGGCAATTGTAAAAGGTAATTTAGATCAATAAAGATTATTATTATTACCTAAGTTACTCCTTATTACATCAACTATCTGCCAGTGAAAGTTCCGGTAACAGAACATGAGATCGGTCCACCAGTTCCAGAGATTAGTCAAACAGATAATAATTTTAAAAAGTGATAATTTCGTATAATGTACCGTTTATACATATAATATATGCATTTAGTTAAAAGCGGTTATTTTAATATTAGAAACAGACACGTCCATTTTCGAGAGATCACATGGACAAATCTTATGCTTATTTATTTATCAACAGTTTTAAATAGTCCACGGCTGTATATAGGTCTCTCTTCAAAAAGTAAGTTCTGGTGTACTGTACCATGGTGACCAGAAATGTTCTAAGTGAACGAACGGGTTTGTTTTGCATTTGCAGTATTATCGTCTTGTATAGTTTACTTTATAATTCGACTCTTACACCCTCAGGATGTATAGTTGTTACTCCGTATTTCTAACCTGTCACCAACGGAAAAAAATACGTTAAGAGAATGTTTTTGTTTAAAAAGACAATTCCCGCATTAATAATATAAGTCCTGTGTCGCGGGAAAATTTAAAAACATATATGAAACGTATGTAAAGAACACCTAGACTCAGAACAACAATTTGTGTATCACACAAAGTGTTGTCCCGTGTGATATTTGAACCCACAACACTAAGCGTAGTAGAAATAGGTATATCATATAAATAGGCTCACAATCAGAATAATCTGCGACTCTTACAGAGCTCTATATGGCGTCAACAAAAAGGTTGGGGCTGGTTTCTTTTGTGGTCTCAGCAGCGAGGAGACGGTATGATTCCCATGCTTTTTAGAGCAGGTGCTAATAGAATATATGTATGACGTGCAAGGAGAGAGCTAATCTTTTACCCAAAAACTCTTTGGAATGTTCCAGATTGCGCCGATTTCAAATACAAATAGGAAACTGCAAGAAGGTACTGATATACCACTAAAACAAAGCGGCAGGTAGTTACATTCTGTGTGTAGGTACTCGCGCATCCATATGCTCACAATCAGATTCATTCTCACACATACATACATATAATCATACTCACATAGACACAAAACAATAATATATGTATCTAATTTAGTAATTTATTGAAGTTAAGGGTACCCGCCTTTCGTCAAACTGAATGTAAACATACCCAGAAGGGGAATCCTACATCGGGGTTCCAGGGTTCCAGGTTCCTTTCGAGGGCGCACCTTGTTCCCTGGCCCCTAGTACCTGAGACGGCGTTTGGATTTAGTCGGTTCGAGTCCGACATAGCTATCAGTCGGTGATATCCGGGGGGATTTCCGCACAAGAAAGGGGGAATCCTGGTGTCCTGAAACACAAGCCTAGAGCTTAGCTTATGAAGCATTTTTCCACAACGGCATAAAAATGATTGTATGTATGTATATTCTTATAAGAAATGTATATAAGATAGTGGCAAGAAATAAACTATTTTGTTTATACACACACTAGTTGTTGTACCGCGGGCAACGCCGCGGGGTAATGCTAGTCTAAAAAAGTTGCCTAAGTTACTCCTTATATCATCAGTTATTTGTCAGTAAAAATCCCGTCAAAATCGGTCCAGCCGTTTCTGGGATTAGCTGCACTTGGACAGATAAAAATTTTCAAAATTGCTTTTTTTCTAGAAGTACCATATATACTTTACTTTGCATTTAGTGAAAGCATGTTACTTTGAAATTACATACAGGTGCTTTTATTTATTTGTTTAGATAAATTGAAACATTTGCCTCTCTGAGTTTTTTAGCACAATTAATGCAATGATATACTAAATAAAAGCGGAAATATAATGAGTAATGACTTTAGCACAAGCTAACTATCGGCTAAGATCATATCACCATGGCACATACACAAACTGACATCACGATTACTGTACGTAAACAAAGATAAATTTCAATTTACATTTTTACAAAACACTTCAAGAAAGACATAACATGGAACTCACTACCATCGCTCTACTTTCCCGCCCATTATGATCCCGGGTCTTTTAAGGGGNGGTTAGAAAGCATATCACTAGGCCGCTATAGTGTTTGTTACTATGCTGCACTCTCCGTGTTCGCATTGAAGTTGGTGACCACCACTCTTGGATTCTACCCATGCTTTCCATCAGGCAGAGTAGAGTCGTATTGGTAGATAAAACATAAAATAAGCAACGATTTATTTAAAAAAAACTACGTCAATATCTGCCATCTTTATTCATTAAAGAATTGAAAAGATAGATTTTTTTTCTCATTCTTAAATACCCTGCACCAGCTTTGAATGAAACCTGTCCATCCAAAGGTTGCCTGGAAGAAATTGCAATGAGTAATAAGGCCGCCCATTGTACATCACATTTTCATTTTTTCTTTTTTTTTTTTTAAATTTTTAGTATTGTATATTGTGTGTAAACCTTGGTGTACTGTGTGTGTGTGTAATAAAGTATTATCTATCTATCTATCTATCTATCTATAGAAAGATTTTTTTACTTACCCAGTGTCACACTCACGGCTAAGACGAATCTATTGACACCACTCACATAAAATTCGACAAGCCGCTTAGGCACTAGGACGTGCTAAATAAAAAAATTAAACACATATATACATTCGAAAAATATACCCATCCTTCTTACGCAGTTGGGTAAAAAGCCCAACCACCCGACTGGTAGATAATGCCCTGGGCATTAAGTTAGCCGATGTACAAGTGTAGTGCATAAAGTTTTTAAATAAATAAAAATTAAAGGAAAGGAGGTTCCTACAAATAAAAGGTATTGTTCTGACTTCACTGTTGTAACTGAATAAGAAAGTGAAGTATCACCACCTGTATTTATCCTGTGGGTTTTATATGAGCTGGTGTCCAGGGTGGTATGGTAAGCCAAAACCTCTTTTCTAAGAAGAGAGGCTAGTCCACCAGCGGACTATTCAAGGCTGATGTTGATGATGATGGTGGTAGCAACCACTTGCAATGATACTCGTCCATCAATCACATTCCAATGGGGGAAGTAGAGGAGAAGGAAAGGGTCTCCTCTGATTATTGTCTACAGATAGCATTAAAAATCAATATCACATTGAAAACTGGCATTGTAGTTGTCTTTTACTAAGATTTATCGTGAGGATTCTTAACCCTTTTTTTTTGGCAAACGAGCAGACGCATCGCCTGATGGTAAGCGATTACCCCCGCCCATGGACACTCGCAACACCAGATGCATCACAAGTGCGTTGCCGGCCTTTGGGGGATTAGGGGAGGGATTGGGGTGTGAAACATTCATTCATATCGGTTTTCAGGGAGGTTTCGGTATCACTCGGGTCGAGCCGACCCATGTACACCGAATTGGGGCTCTCCCACGATAAAGCTTTAGCGACATTAGCTGTAAAATATAATCTTTAATAATAAAAAAAATTGTAGCGTCTGCTTGTAATTTCAAATTAACAGCTTTCCTCTAAATGCAAATAATTAGTCTTTCTGTTTGTTTCGCCAATTGCTGAAACGGCTTGACTGATTTTGACGGGACTTTCATTAGCAGATAGCTGATGATATAAGGAATACTACTACGGTTAACAACATGCATCTCAGATATTAAGATCAGTAAACTTGGTTGAAAGTCCTGCCTCAGTGTGTCTACTTATATTTTGATACAAAAATAAATAATGTTACTCTTAAACGCTGGCTGAGAATTCATGAAAGAAATATTTTGAATACACACAGGACCGGTTTATAAATGAATTTACATTGTTCATTGGGATATGTAAGGTTTAGTTCATTTATATTTTATAATTAAAGTCATTTGCATTGATTCCCCTATTTTAATTATCTCCAATCCAGACCGGTTTTGCCCTAATCTTTGATAAAACCATAGGGCTGGGTCACTAGCTGAGAAACAAATCATATTATCATTATTTTAAAAAGTCCTAGTGTGGCGAATTTCACGTACAACGCAACAACATAAAATATATAACAGCGCCATCTACCGAAGAAAAATCGAACTACGGGGCAACGAAGAAAACTAAGAAACTACCAATCCTAAATCGCGCAGTACAAGTTCTCGCGCTGATTAACATATATACAACTACCCAACATCAACCGTCGGGCAGTGGCCCGCCAGGCATGATCACCTCGCCTGCTTGGAGGATCTTCTCTTTGTGTTCGAGGGACATGATACCCGTTCCTCCACACCTAGAAATATTTTTTATCCATCAACAATAACAATAAATATTACTTGTAATAAAGGTTTTATTTATAAATTATTACACTTTTTCGTACAGTACATCGAGGAAAAAATGTCGACTTTTATCTTCGATTTACTAATTTAATTCTATGTGTAATCATAATTAATTATACATCTTTTGATAGCTTATTTAACGACCATTCTAATGATGCAAAAATGTTATGTGTCCCCAATATTTTTTTACTGGAAATCATCATTTTAATGAGAGTCGGAAATGTAACGGGAGCATTGTTAAAATATTTTGAAAAAAAAATAGTGCAAGGCGTAGGGGTACTTAATTATTGGTAACAGCATCATACTTACACAAACGTACACCATTAACGAACCTGTTAAAGTTAGAGAACTAAGAATGTGTGAATCTTTTAAAAGACTAGCTCAGCCCCGCGGTACAAAAACAACCGGAGATGACGCTGCGGGGCTCGTCTAAACAAAAAACAACCTGAGTTACTCTTTCCTATCATTAACTACCTGCTAGTGAAAGATCCAAGAAAATGGGTCCAGCCGTTAGAGAGATTAGCCGGAACAAACTGACAGACAAAAATTGTCAAAGAGTATACTTTAGTATATGTGCGGTTGTTTTAATATTACAATCAGACACTCCAATTTAACTTTTTTGTATAGATGTATGGCTAGATTATTTTGCTGTTTTCTCTAAGGCAGAGGTGTACTGTAGATGTTTCCGTTGACGATTGTATGATTTAAATTTTAAAAAAAGAATAGCCCTTCTTCCATAGCCTTTCTTTCTATTGACGCATTACACACAAATCAATAACAAAAATAAACAAAAACTCAAAAACAAATGAACCATGATCGCAATGATCAAGTCATCTAAGTATTTCAATATATCAAACGTTTATTAAACCGATCTTAGTGGGGAATCATAAGAATTCGTTATATGCAGTGTGTGGGTGAACATAGCTAACATTGCCAAAAAGAGTCCCGTCCGCCCAGAAATATCGGCCATCCCGCACCGACCGACGGCATGCAAAAATTTACAATCCACTCAATAAAAAACCGTAATTTCTATATATACATATAATATAACTACATATATGTATAGATCTCGGATACGCTTTATACGATGTACTCACTGCTATATAAAACCGGGGAGAGAGCCAAATTCTAAAATTAAATGTGGCCGAATAGAACCGAAGGCGTCCGAATCCGCCCGCCCGCTTCAGTCCATCGCTAACTGCCGCTCGAACATTCCCAAACCATCGCAACCGAACGCGCGGTAACGAAACGTTCACTTGGTAAGGTCACACCGTATACGGCATTCGACGGTACACTCGAAACATTTTCAAATTCCAAATTAGGAACGCGCCCGTGAAAAAAAAAGTCCAGTGAATTTGAATTTTGAATCGGTGCTTGAAGTGACAGTGTTGTGGACCTTTTGAACGTTGTGCCTTGTTGCCGGTAAAGTATATTCTTTTTAAATATTTTTTTAAATTGTTTATGATCTATCGCTTTACTAACACCGGTTTTACCGGCGAGTCGCTTATTACTCTGGAAGCGAGGGTATTGAGTTTCAATATGTCCGCCTGCCTGTTCCAAAATTATTTTCTCCGTCATTCCTTGTGTGTTACTTTTCGGTGTGATTTTTCTTTATTTTTTGTATAACACCTGCACCGGTTGATTCTCTAACCTATAAATCTGTCGCATGTTATTGCTTACCGTATTTTTTGTGTATTTTAATGGGGGTTTTAAGTGCATTTCTTGGTTAGGCATGGTATTTTCCGCAATGCGTCTAGGAGACGCCGGTAGTCTAGACACAAAGACTGACCAGTATTGATTTTTTTATCATACAGCATCATCTTCATTTGTCTCGCTATGTTGTACAACATACTGAGCAGATTTTTGGACCCAAAATTTATTTCAAAAATGGTGTATAGATTTTTTAGTTTGTCTTCTTTATAAATAAAACAGTAGAAATAGAAACTCCTAAAGTTTGAGGGTGTATGTTTTACGTTTGTTTTAACCTCGAGTACCGTGTGAGTTTAATTTAAAATATTTTAGTTTAAACTTATTGATGATAACTGCATTTACCATTATGGAGCTTACGTCAATATATTTTATGGTTCAGACAACTTGTCCACGTCAAATATTGTGCAATAATTTTCAACATATTATGTAGCTACTACTAACGTTTTTATTTTGTCTATGTTTAAAAACATGTATGAATATCATTAAACTCATTTTATTCTATAAATATTAATAAAGTCTATCTTTAATGATGCTTGTTAAAAACTTCTATTTCTTAACGTTGGAAGAACAAGTCGGTTTATAACCCAATGGACTGTGTGTGATCTTTTTCATTAGTTGTGAGGTTTCAATCCGTTCCTAATCAAAAAAAAAGAGAAAAAAAGAGGGAAAGAGATCTGATATTGGCATCGATTATAACCCACCGGAATTAATCGATTCCATACAACGTTCACTGTCTTGGCAAGTTAAAAAGTATATATATATTTTACGGAACTTATTTTCTACGGTACATACAAATTAATATTTCTTTGGTATCGTATAATGCAGGACAATATCCTTCTAAATAGACTAATATTTTTTTAAATGTCTGTCATACGTCTTGTACACAATTTTTTGAAGTTTTTTTCAGACTTTCAGTTTACCAGTATATTATTATTACAGTAATTCCATAAATATCCTTCGGTGAGGCTAATTTTTATCAAAATTGGTCCAGACTTTAGATTGTATAAAAGTAACAAACACGTAAACACAAACGTTTCTACTTTCAGAATATTTATTTAATTTCCAAAGGGCTAAAGTACTTTCAGTCATTGTTTCACCTAGTAACGCTTCCATTTCAAGAAAACACGTGTATTTTAAATCAGTTTTGCGACTACCTTCACGAGTCACGCGAAATCGCCATAAACTTTGCTTTTCCTGCTTCTCCCTTTTATTATAATCTTGATCTAGTCATTTACTAAGGTATATCACGGATGTATGATACGTCATATTGGCTTGTTCGTACCATTTTTCATTGATTTATAAATTGGGTTTAATTTCCTCAAACTTTTTCTAGGTCTATCTCATAAATCCGTTGTCTATGAACCGATCTTTTTTTTATTTGGGCGGGATTTATATCTCAGTTGGTTCCCATTTAAACTTAAAGGAGAAACATCAACAATTTTATGGTGGCAAATTTAGGAATGAAGATCAAAATTCATCATGGCAATAGACAGATTTGGAACTTTTATTCCATTTATATATTTTATATTTAGAGTGATATTTAGTAGGTTATTCTGTTACGCCTAACCCAATAAACTAATCTTATGAAATTGTGAATCTATGAAGTTTCCATTTCAATGTTTAAATATTTGTCTACCCGTGTTGGAAGGATTAAGAACCTATAGTGTCCTAATTCCACTCATCTCATGTAATCGAAAAAGGCGACTAAGGGAACAAGCTACCCTGGACAATATTATCGCAAAAGGTGAAACAAATCTAATTGCAACAACTGTCTGGTCAACGTGACTTAGTAGGCAAAGACCTCCATTCGAGGCTTTTATCCAACAATGGAAAGCAGCCATTAGTACTTTTGATGATGTATTAGTTGTGTTGTCGCTATCATTTATGAAATTAAGTATTATATATATATATATATATATATATATATAAAAAAAGGCAATGATATAAAAGACTGAGCATTATTAAATATCTCTGCCACACGATCGATTTTTGTTCATGGCAATGGTTAAAGTTTTTTTGCATATTTTTCGGATTAAATTACTACGATCAGTTACGTTCCTTGAAGGTTTGAAAAAAAAATGTACAGACTTTTTGATTTGCGCAGGAATTCATTTAAAATTATTTCTTAACAGTTGCGTGACTCTCTGAGGTATCGAATTTTCTTTGACATTTGTTTGTGGATTACATTAGCCTGTTTGTTTTTGTATTCGTATAAATTACCTCCATTTCTTCCTTTATGTGTTGTTCCAAATTTGTAAGTAAAATATTTTTTGAGGTCCAATGTTTTATGGTATACTAATAGCTAGATTCGAGATGTACCTAGATTTTTTTCTTAAAGTTAAGTAAATTATCTCCAAAACTGTTTAAATTTAAGAAACGTGAAATTTCCTGTTAATGCTCAACTAAGCTGGAGATCACAATTATCTACGTAAACTGAATAGTTAGGCACTTGAACGCGCCAACCTATTTGGTGCTGAGATGTGTATTCTTCAAATTAGTTCAGGACAATCTGTATTATTGCTAAGTACATTGTACAAGTTGTAAAGCAAGACCTTGGATTCTAACATTATCGTCACCTTCATCGAAGTAAAACTAACTAATTTCATATCATTTATATCTTAACTAGTAAACATTCAACAAAACAAATCAAATACTTTGATTTGATATCTGTTTTAATTAGCTGCTCATCTTATATATTCAATTTTGTTGAAGAGTTACACGAAATTGAAGATAAATGAATTAATTTTCCTGGACCAACATCTTTCTCGGACTGATTTAACACCATTTTCTTACGACACAACTCTAGCTGAAAATATATATAATCAGAGCCCGAAAGCCAGTTTTATTGAAGGAAGGAAGGATTGAGGTGGAGTTTGAGCTAAGCAACACACTTGTGATTCCAGGTTCTATCAGCCTTTGTCCTTTATCTACACTATAAAAATACTGCTGTAATATTTAGCGCCGGCGCCAAGTTTGTTTTCCCAATGAAGAATACTCGTCATCCAGTCTACGTAACAGATGATCTAATGAGCGAACCTTGGCATGCATTCGATAACGAGTTTTAATTAAATTCTGTTAAGTATATTTGGAATTCAGTGGAACTATGCACTTTAACTGTATGTGCCTATTGTATATTTTACTTGTTGTGCTTCAGTTTTTGCTTTGAGATTTTAGGATGTTTAACTAAATTAGAAATCACCACTTTTAAAGGACTGTAGCATCCTACCGCCTCGGCTACACGTACATACAAAGCTGTATATCTATAATAACCATGAATCATTATCATTACTATCAGTCTATCGCCGTCATCTCCTGGAAGAAGGTCTCCCCAAAGAAGCGCTAATTATTTCAGTCTTGGGCAGTCTGCATAAATCCATTGCCAGCGAGTAAATACGAATACCACTCCTAATAGGTTTTAGCAAGACAAGAGGGAAAACGACACTCTTGTCACAAAACTTTATATATTTAAACGACTACTTAATATATATACACCCAACACCACCGACACCCGCAACACCAAAAGCGCCACAAGTGCATGGCCGGCCTTTGGGGTTGGGGAGAGGGATGGGGAGAGGATGGTCCTTCGGTATACTCACTTATTCGGTATAACACAGCGCAAGTGCTGTTTCACACTGGTGTTCTGTAAATTTATGGTATCGCTCCGGTTGAGCCGGTCGTACCGAAGCGTTGCTCTCCGTACGCGTATGTCATTTAGTATGATTTTTCTTGTTTTATTGTAAATCATTTCGTCGACCTACTTAAAGTGCTTTCAGAAACCAATATTCCTCAGTAATTTATTTATGTCTTTGGTGAAATCTGTTATTTTCTTCCATTCCTCGAAAGCATTGCGTGTTGAGTCACCCCTTTATTTGTTTATTTATTAGTACAGATGCGACAATATTATATCAGCATTTGAATGATTGCATTTTTATTTCTCTATAAAATATTAGTTTCATGAACTAGATACTTAACCTAATTTCTAAATTTTAACACATTAATATTTAGATGATGGTGTCATGAAAATCATTGGCACTTAAACAATTTTCCTTGTTGGTTTTTATTACTTGCATTGTATTTACATTTTGTAAAAGCCATGCTTCGGTGCAAAATAAAATCGATCATAGTGGCGTGCAATGAGAGAGAGCCTATACCTTGTACAGGCGTTCATAGCCTAGTTGCACTCGGTGATTATAAACAATCACCGAGGGTAAGCAACAACGGCGCAGTCAGCACCTGGATGGGTGACCGCTGGTGGCATAATAACATGTGCGTCTCCGTGGTTCGGAAGTCACTTTAAGCAGTCGGTCCTGGTTGTTATCATAGGATATTAGTCATGAAGCTTAGGCCTTTGGGAGTCTTGAAAACATCCTACGGCGAGATTACGTAGTCACAACGTTGTCTTGTTCGCCCCAACCCGCACTCGTCTAGCGTGGGGACGTATGGCCTTAGCCCTCTCTTGAGATTAGATCCGAGCCCAGCTGTGGGATATCATGGGTTGTTGATTGATGTCTGGTAGAGGCCTGACTGACGCTCGCTTGCTAGGAATGGTGCTACTATAATCCCCGCGTCTCGCTATCAACCAACGGGACCTAAAAACGATTTCTGCGCATCTAACAAATAAATAAATAAATAAATATTTCAGACGTCTAACACACAACGCCATCTAGTCCCAAACTAAGCAGAGCTTGTATTATGGGTACTAAACAACTGATGTAAATACATATATAATTTTTTTTTATAAATACATACATATTATACATAGAAAACACCCAAACTCCGAAACAAACATTTGTAGATCATACAAACATTTGACAAGACCCGGGAATCGCACCCGAGACCTCAAGAACAGCAGTCGCATACGGTACCGCTGCGCCACCGAGGCAGTCGTCTGGCCAAGCAAATGTGGCCAAGTTACGTGGTGGTCTCTATAACCGCGGGTTAAATTAAAATCTCATAGAGATTTTTACTTTTGACTTTAAATTGCAACTAAAAGACGTCTTTATTGAATGCAAACGAGCAGACGCATCGCCTGATGGTAAGCGATTACCGCCGCCCATGGACACCCGCAACACCGGAGGTGTCACAAGTGCGTTGCCGGCCTTTGGGCGATGGGGAGAAGGATTCGGGTAAGGGTTGGGATATGGGCCTCCGGTATCCTCACTCATTAGGTGAAACACAGTACAAGCGCTGTTTCACACCGCTTTTCTGTGAGGCCGTGGTATCACTCCGGTCGAACTGGCCCAACGTGGCATAAAGTAAGGCCTCCTGCTTAAGTGTAGGCCTATGTGTCCTGTAAAGGCCTATTAAAAGCTGTTGATGTGATTCAAGTACACCTGTATAATTTAGGTATTTCCGGCTCATTGTATGGGCGGCCTTATTGCCAAAATATATTGTACTAAATTACTCTGCCTCTCAATTTTCCTGAAATTAATCTTGTTTTGAGTATATTGGGATAATAATAATAATTTCTTTATTTTCTCTCATGCACATATGAATAATACAATACACAATTGGTTATTGGGAGACTGGTTTTCAAACTAGGTAAGAAACCTGAAACATGGATAACCAGGCTTCTATTACAGAGACAATACATAGCTTAAGAGTATAACACTACATATTCATGTAGGAGTTAAGAAACAAAAGAGGGAAAACAAAGCAAAAAAAAAAGTCTAATTTGGTGTGTTTGTGAGCACATTTTTGTGTGTGTGTATATGTGTATCTGTGTGTGTGTGTGTATCTTTGTGTGTGAGTGTGTACTCACGAGTGTGTGGACTATGTGTATCATATCACATCCGTAGCTTGTAAGATCTCATAAATAAAATAAATAAAGAAAAACAATCTCTTCTAGGCAACTTTATTATGATATAAGATATTATGATATAAGCAAAGAATGAAAGGCTTGATCTCTATTAGATGAATACAAGTGAGTTGAGCTTGATAAAACCGCAGAAAATAGGTCAGATTGTCATGTGTACCACATTCTTAATTTAGTTAAATATAAAATTACATAATTCGAAATGATGTTTTAAATTCATCCAGTTTATTAATACAGTATAAGTTTAAAGAAATGTATAAATATGTCCTTGTGGTAACAGGTTAGAGAAGAACCAACTATGGGAGCAAATAATGTAGGATAAAGGCACTGCACGAGGAAGTAAAAATTCAGTCTGAAAAAATCTGTATTATGAATTTTGAGAATGTAAAATTTAACCTCCCAAAAAAAACTTCTGCATTGAAAGGTCTTAGCCGTTTATTATAAACATACTTTTTCTCAAATATTAAGATACAGTGAAATAACAGCAGTATATGCATAATCGTTTTAATCATTTAGATTATTTTTCCAAAAAAAAAACGAAATTAAAGCAAGACACTTGCCATTCTGTCCGAAAGCAAGTTTAAACCTTAATTACCAAACATAGCTAAGAACCGCAAGGAAACTGGCTTGCAAATGAAAAAAGGCTTCGAGATACACACACACACACACACACAAACACAGGCATAGACGTCAAATTAATAATACGGGGTGTATTTTTGCGTCAGGGGTTAATAAAAGAAGAATTAACGATTATTTGAAAGAAACAAAATTAGCTAATACATCAGGAGGAAAATCCAATATTTTTTACCAGATAATAAAAAAAAAACTAGGTTAGATTACTTAAAATAATGTAAAACAACCAACAATTTACAATAAAAGTTTTAATTATGAGTATTTTAAAGGTTTAGTACGTTTTTTAAATGAAGTTTAACATTTCGTTCTTGCCTACGCTCATTGGCAGGGTGCCAAACTTTAATACAAGCGCATTTAGGACCGACTGTCGCGAAAGAAATATTTATGTTTTAAACATCTAATGTATGTTTATAATTTATTCTCTTCATCTCTTGCTATATGTTCTGTTATTAGTTTGTTCATTTCAAATTAAAGATTATATTTAGTATATATGAACTTAATTATGTCTATATTGTCAGCAAGCCGACGCAGTTTATTTTCATAAATTAGTTAAAAGTAATTGGCACAATTCTTAATACTGATTTCCACTCTCTACTCAAAGTTTTAAATCAAAATAGTTTTATCATTTACTGTTTTACTATCTAGTTAAACAAGAGATTAATTTATAACCTTTAAGCCATTTCATTTGATAGCCATATTGGGTAGGTTGTTCAGCAATATGTACACCGCCATTTTGTTACGGCGGCCATTTTGTAGTAATATAATAATACCGATTATAAATAATTGCATTGTTATCAAAACTAAAGGCATGCTTAAAATTACCGCTCAATTGGAAATTGGAAATCGGGAAGTGGTACAAATTTAATTTAAACATCAGGACAAGTGAAACGAAATAAAAGTTTATAAAAATAGTTATGCAGTAATCTCCCTCGGGAGTAGGAAGAGATACGCTTACCACTTGCTTCTACCCTTGTATACGACATTTTCTCTATTTTGCCCGTCCAGATCTAGATATTTTCACTCCTTATTTTACCCTCTTAGGGGCGGCATTTCTAAAACTCCTTTCTTAGTGCTCACTTACGTTATATAAGGACCTAAATGAAAAATTTCAGAATCCTAAGTTCAGCGTTTTGGGCTGCGCGTTAATCTCTGGGTATCTTAGTCATTCACCTTCCTCTTTTACAAATATATAGATAGAACATTTATATAAATCTTTCTGTCTATTAATAGATTAAGAAAACGAAGAGTCACCACACATGTTCATCATGGTAGGGAAGTAAGGACTAAAATAGTTATAATAATATCAGTTTATTGCACATGAATAAGTCCATAGCATGCATACAAATACATAAACCATTACATAATTGCAAATCAAAATCAAATTAAAATACTTAAAATAAAATTAACATTTAAAAATAGAAGAACTAAGAGCTCCACGTGAGGGTCTGAGCAGCTCCATGTTTTTAGTGTAACTTATATCAGTAACCGTGATGACATGACGAGGAAAACGTCACATAAACTTAACACCAACCTGTCAGGCCAGTGTAATAAAAAAGCCAAAGTCTCCTAGCCTATCCAAGTCTTTGAAGACGCCTATGTTCAGCAGTGTACTGATTGCTAAACCAAATAACAGTTGATGTGTATGATTGTTAGAATAAACACAAGACAAAATAAAATTATCATTTTTTAAAATCCTCCTTCCCGAGCACTTAATTGCATTTCCAAAAATGTCTTACATCATTTCGGAAAAAAAATGATACTCTTACACAGCTGAAACGTTATTTAATAAAGAATAAATATAATAAATCGGTCCATGTGTTTGAGAGCTACGATGCTACACGCACACATACACACACACATACACACACGCACACGCACATGCACACGCACACACACGCGCGCACACACATACACACACACAGACATCAATGTGAATCTTATTTCTTTTTGCGTCGGGGGTTAATAAAAGAAGAATTAACGATTATTTGAAAGATACAAAATTAGCCAATACATCAGGAGTTGAATAAGAGTTTGTATCTAAATCTGTCGGTTGTATCACCCGTCAGTATTGCTACTGATATCGTTGCCAATATTAGACGCGTCTATTGACTCCAGCTGGGATTGACATATTGATCTAGGAATACTTATTCAGCTTGTCAGAATCTGAACACGATAAACTAAATTTGATATGAGGGCATTTGGAGTTTTCTGGTAATCTTCTATTTTTTTATGTATGAGCCAGCCAAATTGACTCTACTCTGCCTGATGGAAAGCATGAGCAAAATCCAAGAGTGGTGGTACCATACTTATTGCGAATGCAGACAATGCAACAATACAGCATGGTGACTAAGACTATGGCGGCTTGGGCGTACCCAGGTTCTGGGCCAGGGGGGGGCCAAATCTGGCTTTTATAATACACTAGCTGAGCCCCGCGGTGTTTCTATTCTAGCGTGTGATAGTTGTTGCTGCGAATTACGAACGAAGCTAGTCTAAAAAAATAGGGCTAATGATGAACTTTAGACTACCTTACTCCTTACATCATTAGCTATGAAAGTTCCGTCAAAATCGGTCCAGCCTTTTTAGATAATAGCCGGAAGTAACACACAAACAAAATTTTTATAAAATGCGGTTATTTTAATATTACAAACTTTATTTATTTGTACAGATATTTTTACATATTTTTTTTAGATACAGAAAAACTATTTTAAAAGTAACTTTAGAGGGTCTTCAGAAAAACGGTTTCAAATGTGCCCCGTATGGCCTTAACCCTCTCCTGAGAGGAGACCCGAGCCCAGCAGTGGGACATTATGGGTTGTTGATGATGATAATGAACGCGTTCCGTGAAAGAATCGCCCATAGTGTTAGCAAATTTTCTATGTACATACACTGAGCGTACAGAGCCCATTTATTCCACTTTTGATCATTTCAGCCATGTTTTTACGTCTAGGTGACTGGTGTCTGGGTATTGAGTTGTCTGAATTTGACCCCTAAGTTGGAGTACTTGGATGATCTGATCTTCACGGTACTTAAAGTGGCTCAACTAGATTCAGTAATGTTGTTATGGAAGCGTGGAGTGCATGGACCGACGCGGCCACCGTTTGAGGTTCCAAGCGCGGCATTTTTGCTTGCAGCGCTGCTAGCGTGTTGGTAGAGTAGAATTTAACTTGTTATATATTGTACTCCAAATGGCAAAAAGCGTGGTTCTCCCGCATTTTCAAGATCATATCCTATGGTATCTAATACTAAATCAAATTTGAGCAGTATCTTCTCAAACGATCATTTTAGAAGCAAGTACCAAATAAACATCATACTCTCTATAAAATTTTCCACTTATCCTTGTTGTGTTCCAAAAAGTCTTTCAATATAAGCATTTTTCAAATATTTATTGGTTTTTATGTTTCAAACATGCTTGATATTATTTTTTTCTTTGTTGCTTTGATGGGTGCCCACGCATACTCCCACGTATATTATACTATAAATATTTGTTACGTGGTTCAACCTCATGCTACATTGGTTCTCTTGTACAAAATTATAAATTTATCATTTCGTTATAACTGTACAAGTTACACTTGCAAAATGTTTAGTAATGCGGCAGATTAAATCAGTAACTCTTTTTTCTAATCCAAACTCTAAATTAATATTATAAATTCGAAAATAACTGTTTGTTTTGCTTTCATTGCTAAACTGTACTAATTAGAATGATATTTAACATTAAGGTAATTTTATTGTTGAGAAAGGACGTAGGCTGCGATAACCCACATACATAAATAATAAATATGTTCAGACATTTTAACACACAACGCCATCTAGTCCCAAACTAAGCAGAACTTGTACTATGGGTACTAGACAACTGATATTAATACTAATATACTTATTTTTTGTAAATACATACATATAATACATAGAAAACACCCAAACTTCGAAATAAATATTTGCAGATCATACAAACATTTGGTCCGACTCAGGAATCGAACCCGAGACCTCAAGCACATCAGTCGTATTCGCTACCACTGCGCCACAGAGGCAGTCTCATGTCACATGTGGGCGGAACAGCGGGACAAAACTAAAACTGTATAAGTTTCAATCAGTAAAAGATGTGTAAGTGAAAGATTGAAGTTTAGAAGAAAGATTCTTTAGAAAGTGCGTTTATTATCCGGGGATTCCCTTGACATTCAACTGTATTGCTTCTTAGTATTCGTATTTAGCGTCACTTGCTACCTCCTTATAACTTTACTACATATACCTTTAGATCTAGCGCATCATACAGAAGATTTAACATTCATAAATAACTTTTATTAGTTTTAAAAACTAAAGGCTTATCGTTCTTGGAATTAATAAAATCATAACCGTTATGAAATCATAAACTCTATATATTATAATAGCTATATTTATATCCAGTCATCATATCATTTTATGACATGCAACCTATTAATTCCTAGTCACCTGTCTGCGTCCATCATTCTAATCATAACAATAATTTTCAAGTCGTTGTTTCTCCAGTTTTTTTCTTATTTGGTCTCCACTCTGACACCGTTGGAGGCAGGCCAGTAATGCATTGTCTAAACCTATTTTTTTGCTGTCGTCTGGCTAATGGCCACTGACACCTGAATTTGCAAACCACTGATGTCTGGATGTCTATATTATTCTGCAATATATATTGTAGATGTATTTCAAAGTATTGCTGAGAAAGTGTTGGTGCTCCCTAATATCGAGCTTGTAATTTTTATGCGTATACAATATTGTGCAACTCTGAGAGGAAACATTTGCTTTTAGATTGGGTGTTAACGCTTATTTGTGTGAGGCACACTCTTATTATTGTCAGTTTTTAAGTAAGGCCATAATTTTAGCATAACATTGCAAACTTTGTTGTGGCTACAGTCATTCATCAACTTCGTTGGTTTTCTCTGCTTAAATATCCCTTACATTGATCTCCATGGAAGATCTCTTACCGTGGGAGATCCATGCTTCGGCACGAATGGGTCGGCTTGACTGGAGTGATACCACGGCCTAACAGAAAACCGATGTGAAATGGCGCATGCGCAAAGTTTCACCACGTGAGTGAGGATAATGGAGACTCCAACTCTTTCCCGATGCCCCTCTCGATCCCCCAAAGGCTGGCAAAGCACTTGAGACGCCTCTGGTGTTTCGGGTATCATCAGCCGATACGCCTACTCGTTTGACCCCTATTCAAAAAAAGATGTAATAAAATAGTATCACAGACCTTGGTCATCACAGCAGTCTATGGTAAGCAATGCAACCCAGACCATATGGGAAAAATAACAATATCTGCCTAGACCCTTTTACCTTTTGCGTTCCAGTGATTATTAAATTTACAGCTGAAACTTTAAAGTTTCTCGTCGTTAAACGAAACGGGTTCAGGAATCTGTTTAAGATAATCATTTGTCTCTATCTAGCTCGCATTTCCCTTGTCTGTTATAGTTAAGTTTCGCTTTTGTCGTTGAACATGTTGTTGCTAAACACTTTTTATTCCCTCTGACATTGGCAGTCTTCCAATATTATTTATTTAACAGTCGTGTCTTTCAAAATATCACCATGCATTGTGCAGCCGATGCCGCGTCGTCAAGGTTTCCATGCCCAAGCTTATTTATATGAATGAGCAAATACATTCTCTGTAACTTATACTCTCGATTTTCGGCACTTGATGGAGCTTGTTGCAATACATTCTAGAATTAAACTTATTTGTACTTATTTAATTTTTTTAATTGAGTTTATACCTGACCGGTGTTGCCTTAAACCATTTTTTTCTTTTTAAAGTGTACAAATTACCTGATCATGCTACCGCTGCCCATGAACACCTATAGTTCAAGAGTTTCAAGTGCGTTACCAACCATTGTAATCCTTTTCCCCACAAAAGTTTCGGCTCTCTAGTGAAAACCAATGCAATTTTTATTTATTTATATGAACCTAAGCTATACTTAAAATACTATACCCACTTATAAATAGATTTGCTTCATACATCGGCTGGAATCTTTAATGTAACAAGCGTATTGCCCTTTGCGTATGTTAACAGAAGATTCTGTTCACATACGGAAAGGGCAATCGCATACGCAAGGACTCCTAAGGTTTAATATTTTACACACGTATTGCTGCATCAAACGCAGCAATACGTGTGTAATAATTATGTTGTTCTATTTTGGGCCACTTAATATTTAGTAAAAGAATTCTCATTTTCATCTGAACTCGCAACTTGTGCCCTCATTTTATTCATTCTTGCATTATCACTTATGAAACGATTTGTACCTAATAAAAGTATGGGGGCATCTGTTTTGTGTGTACATTGTGTATGGTGTAAATGTGGGTCGTAACCCCTTCTTGGATCCGGAAATAGAAATAAGTTTCCAACAGAAAATAGTATCATTCACTGTATCAGCTTTCAATATTTTCGTTAGATCTGTGTGTCTATGGATTCTGTTGAGGCAATAATTATAAGGTGTCATTCTTCTTGGCTATTTGCTAGTGTAGCAATATTGGATTTTTATTTATTAAACTGGAAATATTTTATGTGGCGTGTGTAAATCTTCTTGCCAGTCTTACC
Organism: Hyphantria cunea; assembly: GCA_003709505.1. Lineage (NCBI taxonomy): Eukaryota > Metazoa > Arthropoda > Insecta > Lepidoptera > Erebidae > Hyphantria > Hyphantria cunea. The sequence continues at coordinate 186,994 of PKRV01000137.1, forward strand.
AGATAGATTTACGTAGCCACAACGTATTCTTGCCAGTCCCCAACCCGCACTTGGCCAGCGTGGGGACGTATGGCCTTAACCCTCTCCTGAGAGGAGACCCGAGCCCAGCAGTGGGACATTATGGGTTGTTGTTTGTGTAAATCTTATCAAATGAATTATTGAAAAGAAAATAAATGCGAATATATTTTTTTAATTTGATATACCCAGTGTCACTTTCACGACTAAGACGAATCTATTGATACCAATCACATAAAAATACGATAAGCCGTTTAGGCCCTAGGCCGTGCCTAAGAATTATACACACGCACATACATACACTCGAAAAATACAATCCTCCTTCTTTCGTAGTCAGGTAAAAAAGAACACACTTGGCTTAAAAGTGATCAATTTAGCAAAGAAGTGCACTTGTATTATTAAAACATTTAAGTGTATACGTGTATTCCTGATTCTTGGAATACAGAAGTTAAACAGCCCAAAATTACCGTTTATTTGTCTGTTGGAAAAAACTTCTATGGAATCTGTACTTACAATATTCATACAGCACATCACTGCTTAAACGAAATGTAACGTCAGATTAAGGTCGTCCATTGATATTTTAGGTGACTCTCAGATATTATCGTATAGTTATAGTATGTATGTTAAATCCAAAAGTATTAAAAGTGTTTTCTTTTTGTTACAGCGATGCACACGGTGGTGTGACACGGGGTTGACTAGAATTAACTCGCAAGATGTCGCAACCGCCACCGGGGCGAGGTCGCGCGCGACCTCCAGGTCACTCATCCCCTCTCCAATACCGTCCACCATCACCATGGGCTCCCAGCCCGCCCCCGCTCATATCCGGGCCCAGGCATTCAACAGCCATTGTTACACCCCCTCCAGTTCATCCATCCCCAAAACCCTTCAGGCCTCTCCACTCCCCTCACACACTACGACAACATTCACCATCACCGAGCTCTCATTTCTCCATCTCACCCTATCCTATGTCTCCGACCTTGGGCCAAAGTCCTGAGTATTATTACTCGTCTCCTTACGAACCGGTTCGGGAATACGATTACGCGGGAGTGCCGTTAGAACCTCCTCCGCCGCCGCGGCCTATGATATACGAGGAGGAAGAAGAGGAACGAGGTCCTTCTACGGCAGAGATTATCGCTCAGCAGTCTCAGGAAGGCTACGTTGATGAAAAGCTAGCAGAGTATCAAGCCACGATTCAGTTGTTGCAAGGTAAGAGGTACTTAAAGCGGAAATGCGTCAGGAATAAATTGTGAAGTCATGATTGCTTCATTTGTGAGTCACTTTGAGTCCTTGTGAGTGGTTTAGTCGTATTAAAATGATATGTATGTTAAGTCCCATTAAAACGATACGTATGTTTAGTCCCATTAAAATGACAATGGTGCGGTTTAGTTAGCGATAATTACCCAGTTTTATTGTTCCGGGTTTCTACCACAGAAGCATTTCTTCTCTTTACAAGCACTTTATGAGCCATATTACACAATAGCATTTGTTTAGTAGTTTCAGACCTATATTACGGAATAGCTTGCACAAATAGGTTGTTTTATAACACTGTAGGTTAAAACACTATTCTTTCACTCCTAATGATTGAAGCGGTCGCCACGCCGATATCTACTGCGCCAAGTGTTGTGGGTTCAAATCCCACATGCATCACTTTGTGTGATCCACAAATTGTTCTTCTGAGTCTGAATATTCTCTTTGTCCGCTGTTCAGGATGTATGTTCTTAAAGTAGGAATTGTCCTTTTTAAAAAGAAAAAATAGAAAAAGAATATACTATATAAATAACAAATAAAAGGTATAAATAAATTAAAACAATTCATACCATTTGTTTAGAAAACATCTTTTATGGTTCTTTTACGAAATTATTTTACAGAAAGGAAGTTCAATAAATGCAATATTTTTTCTGTATCCTAATTGTAATGTTAACAAATACTTCAGATCTTAAAACAGTTACGCCATTACAAATATCGTGTTAGAAGATTAGGTAATTTAATTGTACTTGTAAAATTGTTCTTGTAGCCTATTTACAGAACAAACGATTTCATTTCGTTACTACAAAAGTTTTAGTTTTAATAAACACTGTAAGTTTATGCTGTTTTAATGTGTTTATTTTCGACTGCACCTGTTGTGGTATTTATAAACGAGAAACTATGCATCGATAAAGACGTTCGAATATTTTTATGATTTGTCAGACTTGTTATTTGAGTAAGACATCGAGTAGGTTGTTTATTTAGGAATGGAAAATAAGAATTAATTTTAAACTTTTAGTACGCACTCTAATATAAGCAACACCTGCTTAATTTAGGTGACAAAATATTGATTTTATGCATTTTTAAACTACATAACATATTTCGAATAACTACGAGCGGAATTAATGTAGGTATTTATTTGCACAGTATTTTTTTCGTTCTGAAAAGTATTGTACGATTATTTTAAAATTCTAACAACGTGGCACTCGACTGGGTAACAACTAAGGCTTAAAACTCGAAAAACATACCCGTGGGAGAGCCACGCTTCGCCATGCATGGGCCGGCTCGGCCGGAGTGATACCACGGTCTCACAGAAAACCGGTGTGAAACAGCACCTGCGCTGTATTTCACCGAGTGAGTGAGGATACCGGAGACCCATAATCCAACCCTTCCCCTCATCTCCCTCCCCATCCCCCAAGGCCGGCAACGCACTTGTGACGCCTCTGGTGTTACGGGTGTCCCTGGGCGGGGGTTATCGCTTACCATAAGGCGATACGTCTGCTCGTTTGCCTCCTATTCCATAAAAAAAAAACATAATGCTCTTTAGGGTAGGGGTATGTTTTTCCAGGGTATGTATGTGTGTATATTTCTTTGGCACACCCTAGAGCTTAAACGGCTAGTTTTATTTTTATGTAAGTTGTGTCAATAGATACATCTTAGTTGAGAGAACAACACTCAGTACAGCAATATAAAACAAAAAAAAAATAAAAAAATATACGCGGTCGGGATTTTTTCTTTAAATAATTCATTACCAGTTTTCATACTAGTTAAAACTAAATGTACTACATTTAGTTTCGAAGCTTAATATAGAAATAAACCAGTTAAGTAATTATTTTATAATCAGAAGTAATTATTTTATAATTACTTCTGATGAAATTAAATAAATATATATTTCGGACATCTAACACACAATGCCACCTAGTCCCAAGCTAAGCAGAACTTGTGTTATGGAAAAGAAATTCTTCTTTAGTCCTCGTGAAGAACAAAGGATGAGGTTTTTATAATTCTTCTATATCTCTTGCTATCTGTGGTACGTTTTAATTATTGGAAGGCTTTCTAAAATCTTTATAAAATCCACTGACCTGACCTCTTGTTCATACATCCTTACCCAGTATTTCGAAATTATCACTCAGTGCATTCAGTTTAAAAATTGAGAGAGAAAGGATAGAATTCATGTGGGCTACATGCTAGTAGAGTATTTAAATTCCCGAAACCGATTCATGTACTCGAACAGCAGCTGGGATGTATCTTATGATTTATTTATTTGTATACTTAACATTGCAGTACACGCATTACCAGCACTTCTTCCCGTAACTTCCATCACGCAACGGTGTCAAACGCTTTACGAAAATCTACAAAGCAAAGAAACTGTGGGTTATTGAACTCACACACTTTTTCTTTGTTGTGAATGTATTATTTTGATAATGAAAAACCTGCATAATTTTAGGACTTTGTAATGTATATGAAAGTAAAATTGTCAGGTTCTTAAATAATATTTAAGTATATTATAAGGTCGAGCAAGGTCTGCGCTAAATCTTCTAATTGATCAAAACCCATAGGTTTTGTTCACCGCACAAGCTACTTTGATAATAACAATTTTACCTAGAAAGAACGACTTCAAGAACTGAAAACTAAATTGAAATAGGACCACGCGGGAAGCAACGGTTTTCAAATAAAAACATAATCATCAAAATCGGTTCACCTAGTCGAAAGTTACGAGGTAACAATCATAAAAAATAAGTCGAATAGATAACCTCCTCCTTGTTTGAAATCGGTTAAAAACTGCATGTTTTCTAGTTGCAAAAGAGAGAAACGCTTTTGATTTTGTAAGTTTTCTATAGACACATTTCATAATTGGCCAGATTGAAGTCTGAACTTGATTACAGGTAGGCACTTTCAAGAACATAATACACACATTAAAGATCTAACTAAGAAAAAGGGCGGCACATTAAACACTGTATGACGTAGTTGATCTCAGGTCGTAAATCGATTTCCCAACGTCAAAGTTTATAGTGCTACTGTGAACGCAGGTAATTTAATGTTCTATGTAGCTAATTTTAGCTCCCTTAGAACTTATTTTGGAACAATATGAATGGGTGATTCAAATCGAACTAACGTCTGGTCTAAGAACTTGAAATGTAATAGCGGGTTACGTAGACGGTTTGAAATGTCTCTAACATCTGGAAATATTTTTGTAGCGTTACGTGGTTCATGTGTTATTTTATATTTATACTCTTAATGGCTTTCTACCCTTGGTTTTTAAAAAGGAAATTGCTATTTATAAAGAGTTGTGTATGTGTTGAAGATGATGATGCTTAGGTTGTTAGGGAGTTGATAAAACTCCCACTAAAATAATAGGTTTTCATCTCGTTTTATCTATTAAACATAGTTTAGCTAAACTGCTTTCAAACGTAAAATTCTATTTTAGAAGCAACTGAAAGATCAAAGTTCGAAATCTGATGAAACTAATCTTCTTTTTACAAGCTTTTATCATTTTTTAGTTTCATTCGATGTTTTTCTGTAATCAAATCTTAAATTTGAACTGCTTCCCGATTTTCCATTGAGCTGAAATTTGAAATAATCTCTTCTTCTCTTGTTTAGTTCTGATGACAATGCAATTATTTATAATCGGTATTGATAGATTAATCTAAAATGGCCGCCTTAACAAAATGGCGGCGAACATATTTCTTAATAACCTATTCAATATGGATATTAAATTGAAAGAGCCGAAAGGTTATTTTTAACAAGTGATAAAAGCTTATTTGAAAAGAAATCTTTTTAAATTCAACACTTGTTTATGTTAGAGACAAGTTATCGGCCTTAAAGGCTTTATTTAAAATAAGGCTGGCAGTTTTAGAACTTATTTCTATTACTAAAAGATTTTTCTATAGCGGATCATATTACTATTAAGATTTTTAGCGCATGGTTTAACGAATGCGACATTTTTACACAGCACATGATTGTTTCGCAACTCATGACAAATTATGAAAACAAGGTTACACGTAATCAGATAATTTGAATGGGTTTCGTGTACGTATTTACAACTTATTTTAGTTAGTATAACATTTTCAAAAATTGCAATTTAAAAATGTATTACCCCACCATATAATAAAAATGAAACAAGAAAATAATTCAGATTGCTTTGAGTTGGGTAGGAAAGGGAGATTTTTATTAATGTTATTTTAGAAAATAAACCTTGTTAATATTTGATACTTATTATTTCGTATTGGCATAATTCAGCTTAACGAAGCTAACGACCGGATCTCGTACAAAATTATAAAATTCGTCAATGTAGTCTGCTTAGTAATTTACTATATAATTTTCTTTACAATATCTTTCATATATTGCCAACACGTCTAAATAGCGATCATGTGGAAAATTGAGGAGTCGCAAACTGTCTTTCACTTACGTCACTACACCCACATACCCATACAAATGTTCTAGAAACTTGAGGAGAAATTCGTGATAAGAAAATGATTACTAGACCTATCTTTATTTCATCCACACCTTATTTGTCATTTGATTTGCTAAATGCTGGGGTAGGAAATCCATTCAATACCTAGTAAAACATTTCATTCTCCAACGGTAATTTTTAATATGGTACGTGTGTACGGTAACACGGTAACGTAAACTTATCATTTTACGTAAGGTCGTCTATGCCCAAACGTTTTAACCTACGCCATGGCAACCAGTCTTCTTGATAACCATACTAAGTACAAACAGAAATATTCGTATTCAACACATAATTATTATTTGTCCTAGTTTTCCTAAGAGTCAAACCCATGATCTTCGGCTTAGAAGTCAATATCAGTAACCGCTAGACCAACAAGATATTTTAATAAATAAATAATAATAAATATTTTGGACATCTAACACACAACGCCATCTAGTCCCAAACTAAGCAGAGCTTGTATTATGGGTACTAGGCAAGTGATATGAATACATACATACTTTTTTTTGTAAATACATATATATTATACTTGGAAAACATCCAAACTCCGAAACAAATATTTGCAGATCAAACAAACATTTGGTCCGACCCAGGATTCGAACCCGAGACCTCATGAACAGCAGTCGCATACGCTACCATTGTGCCACCGAGGCAGTCTAATTTTAACATGAACATCATTGATTTAATATTTGTATGTAAACCTAATACATAAATCCAATATAGAAGGGGAAGAACGCAAAGAAACCACCGACTTAGTAACAAATATCGCATGACTGATGACAATTGTAATTTGATAGCAGGAAGACAAGGGATCAAAAAATATTAACCAGGCATATCGCTGGAACCATAAAAAATTGCTTTATTGACTTTGTAAGATAATACACAAGAATGTTATGACTAAGGAAAATATTTCTTGGTCATTCCGAATTATAAGTAGCTGATTATCTGTAAAATACATAAATATATGAGTTATGTAAGCGTGCTTATCAATGAACTGCTTTCCCTTTATTTTATGAACCAACTACGGCGTGGATAAAAGGATGAGTAATTTTTAAGTTTTGGCAGTGTATTTATATTTAGCGCCTATATTACTGGTCCAATTTATTAAATAAAAACATATTTTCAGACATTTTAACACACAACGCCATCTAGTCCCAAACAGAGCTTGTACTATGGGTGTACTAGACAACTGATATTTATACATTTTTTTTGTAAATGCATACATATATATATATATATAAGAAAACCCTCAAACTCCGAAACAAATACTTGCAGTTCATACAGACATTTGGTCCCACTCAGGAACCAAAACCGAGACCTCGAGCATACAAGTCGCATATGCTACCACTGCGCCACCGAGGCAGTCAAAAGAATGAATGAATGAGATGACAAAAGATTCGTACTAGAGACCCTACTGACATATGCTATAGCTTCATCAAAATTCTTTTCGTAGTCGGGTTAAAGTTCGCTAAAAAACTTATTTTGATTATCACAAGAAAACTCTATGGTCATATATTTTTGGTAACAGCTAACAAGATTGCTCGAAATCTGCCTACTACAAATCGAAAACACGTCATTAAATTTGATCTATCGAATGCACCTTAGTATCATAGTTCACAAGTTGCTTAGCCAACCTAAATTTTACTACACTCAGTGTAGACATTCAAAGCAATTACAACTACCATATAACAACTGGACACATAGCGGTTGGTGATATGCCAAAAGCGATAATTTATGAGGCGGTGTAGTGCATGGACTTCACGTCAAACAGTATCGGGGACATGAGCGCGGCTGTCACTCAATTGCAGCTTTAGCTAAATGTGAAATGCTTTTAGCTAAAATATGTTCTGTTGGAGCTTGATCCCGTTTTCCGCTCTGTTTTACTTTACTTGCTGAACTATTTGTGTTATGTCTGAATATATTTTAGGTATTTTCTTACTTTTTATGTCTTTGTAGTTGGTTTCAACTTGTCTTTAATCATGTTCACAATTGCTAGTTGTTATAAGATTATTAGTCCCCAACCCGCACTTGGCCAGCGTGGGGACGTATGGCCGTAAACCTCTCCTGAGAGGAGACCCGAGCAGCAGCAGTGGGACATTATGAGTTATTGATGATCATTGATGATAAGCTTATTAGGTATGTCACACCAGAAAAAAATAACGCACGATCGTTTAAGTTTTTGCCAAATATTGAAGTATTGAGAGTATTATATTTCTTTCCTCAGAAATTTATACCTGTTTAAGAAAACTACACTTTAATTATTAGTATTAAATTTCAATTATTTAATATTGAAATCTTCTACCTGCACCATCCATAAGAGAGGCTTCATAAGTTTATCTTCTTCTTTTGATGATATGGCAATCAGCCGGATCAGCTATTTCTGCCAATGTCAAATATTTCAAGTTTTCAATTCTAAGTCTTCGAGTCTTCAAGTTTTCGTCATGATGGAATCAATGATAAAAAATATAAATAAAATCTTTCGCAAAAACAAAAACCGACCTCCGCTTCATAAGTTCTTAGATATTTGTATTTATCAATTATTTTGACATGAATATTGTAAATCATATCGGAATTGTCATCACGTCAATTCTTTCTACAAACCATAGAGAAGTACTAAAATTCTTAAAGTATTATAAATTTTGAGCATTTTGGTATTTTTAAATTTGTAAGTATTGGCTTAGAAGAGCGGCTCTCCACGCAGCTTTCAACTGCGTCAAATGTTGTGGGTTCAAATCCCATTTGATTTAATTGTTGTTGTGTCTTTGTGTCCGTTTTATGTATGTTTGTAAAGTCCCCCGTGACACAGGATGTATATTTCTAATGCGGGAGTTGTTTATAAAATAAAGCACTTCGTAAACATTTTCGGCAATCACATTATTCGTCAACAGCAATACGTTTATCTCTCTTATCAATGAAAACTCACTTTCAATAATAGCTGTGAAACTAAGGAACCATGCCAAAACAAATATAGCTAATGTAACATGCATATGCATGCAACACTGACCCGTGAGATCATCCACCTTGCCTGATTTGTGAGCACATGACGGATGTTTCCCGTCATACGGCATTTCTATTCTGATTCCGGTGTCGTGGAGTTGGACTAGTTCTGAACTGTTGGCAAGGTCGGAAGCGGATGTTTCATTACGCACAGTTTTTATTGTTTTGTAATTTGTGTTTAGCTCTGGAATATATTGAGGTAATATGGTCGCGTGGATAAAATTAGAGATTATGCATAGAAACTGGCTATTAGTAAATGCACAGATGATTCTGTGAGAATATTTATGCAGTGTCGTTAATGAATCAGCATTAGCGAACTGATTTTACTGATATAACATAATCGTCTTAATTAGTTAGTTTAGTAGTTTAGTACTATAATTAGTATTGAAATGTACCGAATTCGAATAAGATAATATTATCATGAAAAAGACGTGTATTTTTCTTCCGTATTAAAAGCCTGTGAGGATAATATGCAAACAAGTGATTTATTCAAAAAGATTTTTTAAAAACTAGCTTTTATTACTTATTGATTAAAAAACTTTAAGCCTTTTATTTTGATTCCCATTTTGGGTGGGTTGTTCGGAAATATGTACGACGCCATTTTGTTATGGCAGCCATTTTGGATTAATAATAATTGCATCGTCGGCAGAACTTCAAATTTCGAGGCATACTTCAAATTTCAATTTAATCGGAAATCGGGAAATGTTTCAAATTAAACTTGCAAGATTTGATTATAGGCAACCATTTCATAATATATATATATATATATATGAGGCATATAATCTAAATGCGAAAGTAACTCATTCTATCTATCTGTCTGTGTCCTTTCCCATTCACTTTGATTTAGGTGTTTGAGTGTATGATGACAATCTTCTTTTATGTCAACTTTAAATCATCATTGAGTATCCTAATAAAACAATGACTGTGGCTATTTCTTTCATCATGATGTGTTCTATTTTTAAGCAAAGTGCAATGCTGAGCGAGCGTTAATCATCAATTATAGAATCTGATTCATAATCGTTTGCGCATGCGTTTGCTCGATTCATTAGCAGACGTGTGCCAGAAATTTGATGAGAATTAAATAATTGGCATTATTTGAAGTTGTTCCTAGAAGTTTAAACAAGTACTGTGTCCTTGGTCCATATAGAAAAAAGGAACATATGCCAACCAAGAACTTTTGTGCAGTGTCAGCCTATCAAGAGTATGGGTGTTTTCTATGTATGATATGTATGTATTTACAAAAAAAAAGTATATATGTATTTATATCAGTTGTTTAGTACCCATAATACAAGCTCTGCTTAGTTTGGGACTAGATGGCGTTGTGTGTTAAACGTCTGAAATATTTATTTATTTATTTTATTTATTTCTTATCTTTATACGTTGTCAGCAAATTGTTGCATCATCAATTTGGAAAACAATAAAAATACTGTCATTAGTTTATTTTCTAAATTATTCAAAACCAATTACTTTTCTGTAACTGTTGGAAAGTGATATCCGTCACTCATAACAACTACAAGTCAGGAGTCCCAAGCGTGTTGGTGGCTTTGCCTCAAAAAGGAGCTTACTTTTACTCTCTACCTCTGAAGTACTGTATTCATTAGGGTTTCTCCCGGTCTCACTCCTCTATTTCTTCTGGAAGCGTAATATGTTTGCAGAAATAAAATGGCGAAGTTCCACGGGCTTTTAGTCTGTATCATGCCCGCGATCATGTTATCAAGCAAGAAACTCCCTCCTTGGTTTCCGCCCCGGCATGGGAGGGTCCTATGATTACTCTCGATTCAATCTTCCATATAGGGTCTTACTGTCGCCAAAACAATATACCTGATTGATTAGCCCCCTAGGTCAATAAAATATGTATTTATAAAATAATATGTACCAACGGTAACCACCGTTATATAACAATTATAAGTCATAGAACGTGAAGTTAAAAATTTAGAATTGTAATGTATAGATGTATATACTAAATCATATAATATTTTCTCGGCCAGAAAGACGTCATTAGATTAAATGTAATCAAGCAAGATAAAAAGATCCAATGCCAGCAGGTCGGTGTTAGGCTGAAAGTTGCATCATCAGTCGAAATAAATAATCATAAATCTAGAACACTTGGTCATCATTCCCTGTTTAAAATGTTTGAATATTTCTAATTCTGACAGTTCTTTCGTATTTTGTACTAGACAAACTTGTCTTTTTTTGACACTTTAAAGTTTTTTTTTATAAATTATACGCCAAAGTTAATCAGCCTGATGGTAAGCTCAAGCAGAATCCAACAGTGGGGGCCACCATACTCACTGTGAAAGCAGACAATGCAGTATGGCGTCCCACACTATGGCGGCTTAGTGAGATGCTTTTTCACGCCCTTCATAAAGGACCCGAGATCATACTGGGAGGGAAACACATGCGCTGGTAGTGAGTTCCAGTTTTTAAAAGCGCGGCACAGTAAGGAAGACCCAAACCGTTTGGTTCGAGTGCTTATTTCTATGACTCTATAGCGGTGATTGTTCTGGCAAGGCAGCACGGCCAGCATGTGTTGTTCTGTAGAGGAAGGGAGAAGGTGGGTTCAATTGGAAGAGCTCTTCAGAGCACTCTCCATGGTACGGCGGTATAAAATTGTTTTTGTTTAATAATTAGTATAAAACTATATTTTTATAAGTGAAACCCACTAAGAAAGATTTTTTGGAAATTCACTCTAAATGTGGTAAAATAGGTAAATACAAGATAAATTATAAAAAAAAATGACAATTAGCTAGTCTATTTAAATAAAAATGAATCACAAAAATGTATGTACGCGTACGAGTATAACTTACGATCGACTGCACCACATTGGATAGTTCTTTTTTTGTTTGTTATTTTCAGGACAAGGTTTGTATAGAAAAAAATAAAAGATAAACTGGAGGTATTACAATTTCTTAGTTCGCTTAGTCGTATACACTGCTGCCCTGCGGGTAATTAACACAAGCTTACTAAAATAAGTTTTTCGGTAATTCGGAAATTTTTCATGAAAATGAATACGAAGCTTTTGGTCTAGTATAGATGTTCGTGGATCCACCGATTGAGCATGGTTTTCTATTCTGGGTAAAGTTTATCCGTAATGTGTTTTTAAACAGAAGTATCTAAGTATACATGAGTCAGCAAAATAAAGACGGTATATTGGTTAAAGATCATGACTGCTAAGCCAGAACTCGTGGGGTCAACACCATTCCAGGACAAATCTTTGTGTGATGTTCATGATCATTGTTCTGTGCTTGGGCGTCAATTTTCATAATATGTATATACTAGTTAACCCACGCAACGTCGTGTCCGTATCCTATTGCCCCTAGCGTAGTAATTTTCCCCCGTTTTTGTAACATTCTTTATTGGTGCTCTGCTCCTATTTCTTTTAGCGTAATGATATATATATAGCCTACAGCCTTTCTTAATAAATGGGCTATCTTACATTGAAATAATTTTCCAAGTCATACCAGTACTTCCTGAGATTAGGGTGTTCAAGCAAACAAACTTTACAGCTTTATATATTAGTAAAGATATATATTTATAAATATTTAAGTGTGTTTATCGGCAGCCCGGTGACCATAGCACAGGCTCTACCTGATTTGGGACCAGATTGTCATGTGTGAGATGTGTAAAGATATTAACATTATAATTGGGTTTTTAGAGTACGCTGTTTATTTTTAGTAAAAAAAATCTATAAAAGTCTGCAAAAGCTAACTTATTTTAGGTAATTTAAATTAACTTGTACCATTTTATTTAGCAGTAGTAGGCCTTGAATTGCAATTAATCCAAAACTATGAAAAATCACTGCCTAACCTGACTTACTACCCTGATGCATGTCTAGACGTATAAATGTATTTTCTATTATAATCACAAAATTGCCATGATATGTCTTTAAGCACATTAGGACTGAACTTTACAAATACCGGTTTAATGTAAAGTGCTACTTTAATTGCCATTTTATTGCTCTGTCGTAATGTTTGGCTATAAATTATGCATATTACAGATGCATGGACAGTTTATTGTCTCTTTTGAGACTATTATTGCCATCCGCCCTGTCTGAGTGTAATTCGGCGCCGGCGCCCTCTGCAAAACTAACGCAACCCTCCGTCGCCTGGCTTGTAGCCAACAACTGTTTCTTTATTTCATCGAGAACTTACAAAATTGTATATGCCTTGTCACTACAAAATATTTCTTGTTAGAATCAAAACAATTCTTATTTCTTGTAAACATCTTTCTTAAAAATTTGTTTCTCAACATCAACTCTCAAAATAGGTGACTTACTTAGTTCCTTCTTTAAATGAAGTGTTTTATGCATGTAAAAATACTTGCTCTCTCAATAGTCTCAATAGTGTGTGTCACCATGCTGAATTGTTGTATTGTCTGCATTCGCAATGAGTATGCTCATGCTTTTAATCTCGCAGGGTAGTCACTTTGTGTACTCTCAAATGTATATTTAAAACGTGCCCTGACTCACTGACTAATTCATTATTGTAGATACATTCCAGCCGCTGTAGTTATGAACTTGAAGTTTTTGCAGCTTATATACTTTTTATATCAAGCAAGTCACTTAGATTTAGTTTTCGATAATTTTACATTAAATATGTTAATTAATTAACGAATAGGTTGAACGTAATTTCGTCATCATTAAAGTTAGAAATCTATATGAATAAAAATGAATCACAAAAATGTATGTGCGCGCATAACTTTCGATCGACTGGACCAAATTGGATAGTTTATTTTCTTTAAGTGTTTCTTATTCTCAGGACAAGGTTAGTTTAGAAAAAAGAAGAAAGCTGGAGGTGCTATATTTTCTTAGTTTTTTTAGTCGTATAAAGTGCGACCCTGCGGGAAGTTAACTCGGGCTTACTTAAATAAGAATTTCGGTAATGTTGACAATTTTCACGAAAATAAATATGGCGGTACGAAGTTCGCCGGGACAACTAGTAAGAAATCTTTATATAAGAGAAACTGCTGACAATAATAATCTAGAAATCGGAATGTAAGGCAGTTAAATTGTAGACTCAAAATTAACTAACTAACATTAAAAAGCAATAATTCCTTTTCGAAGATATACAGCTCCCGCGGTTTGACGACTGGACGAAGCTATTAACAGAAGAGCTACACACAGAACGTAACCTCGCTGGGTTTTAACGAAAATAAGAAAATTTTGATTTAAATAACTTTTATATCTTTTTATACAATACTTCAATCATGTAAAATGGCCTAATCAAGAGGCTAAGTCTGAAGATGAAACAAACACGCTACCCAGACGGGTATAGTACTTGTACGTATAGGAATTGTTATAGTTTTACCTATTCTTTTACAGTGATGTTATCCAGCGTATCAGCTCCCTTGTTGTCTCTTACGTTACCCACGGGATGAATAGGTGTGGTGACAGTCCGTATAGTTAATCCGTCACCGATCGGTCAGATACCAATGTCAAAGAAACATTGAAATCATCATCATCATCATCATCATCATCATCAGCCTATCGCAGTCCACTGCTGGACATAGGCCTCTCCAATTTCACGCCACTTAGTTCGATCTATGGCTTCTCGCATCCAGCTCCTGCCAGCCGTCTTGCGCAAATCATCGCTCCACCTGGCTTGTGGACGTCCTACACTACGTTTGCCGAGACGCGGTCTCCACTCAAGAACTCGTTTACCCCAACGGTTATCGGTTCTTCGGCAAATGTGGCTAGCCCACTGCCACTTCAGCTTGCTAAACCTGTGGGCTACGTCGATGACCCTGGTTCTTTGTCGGATCACCTCGTTTCTAATGCGATCCCTTAGAGAAACGCCGAGCATATACCTATCCATTGCACGCTGAGCGACAATATTTCAATATAAAGAAAATAGTTCAAGCTATGGTGTGATTTTTTTTTACTCGGAGACCTCCTAAAACAGTTACGGTCTAAAAGTTTAATGGTAACGGTAAAAAAGATTAATCGATTCATATTACAAATCGCACATTAACATAGCACATTGTTCTTAAAAGAACAGACTAAATGAGCTGTAACTCATCGGGTTTAACTTCTTAAAAACGATTAACGACGTGTCGATCGTAAATTAATTTGTTATCTGAATCGATTATTCGAGCTATTGCTATCTATTTCTTGTTTTATTACATTGTTGTTTATTTCTATTATATTATTAATCTCTTTGGGTATCTCAACAATGTACCGACTGCTTTTTTTACGCTTTTCTCTGATTAGACTGGTACGTCGACGGCGCCGTCGCTAAGGAATTTAGAATTTCAAAGGTTCTTGTATCAATGAAGATTTTCGTTTTATTGAATATTATTATTATGAAACTATACTCAATAAGTTATGCATCTCAAGATAAGCCAAACGAAGTATCAACTAACGTTTTGCTAAAGCAAGAAAAACTTCCAAAAATGTTTTTGGCACATTATGTTATCGATTTTAATTTTTCTTCCTCGTCTCTTAGTCAAGGTGGTTAAGTTAGCCTGTATCATTCATTATATAATGGGTTCTTTTGTTATATGTGCCTCTGAAAATATTCTAGAAAGGCCCATTAAAAATGGTTTTCCTATGGCGTATTTAACGGAAGGAAATTACATACGTTAAAAGTTCTGAGACTCGCGACTCATTTAAACATTATTTTACCAGTAGTCGTGACAGTGTACCTTTTTAAGATGATGGAGTAGATAGGACAGGTTGGTTAATCGACGTAATTAAAGATTAGATCAGATTCCGTTTTTACTATAACACTTCATAAACACTACGAATTAAAAGTCTATCTAAAGTACAATCAAAGTAAATGTTAAAAACCGCATACGGCAACGTTGTGCATTACGTTCAAGGGACCAAATCATCCAAGGGGTAGAGCAAGTAAATAACCACGTATTGGAGTATTATGTATTAGGCTATAAGTCTAGAAAGGTCAATGGTCAGACTTTCTTTTAAATATAATTTCTATTATTCCAGTTTAGATTAATGTATCTATCGATACAACTATTTCTTGATGTTATGTCTGTAGGACTTGAGTCGTTGTCCACAAGACGTATACATAAATTGGCTTGTAATTGCGTAGTTTAGACTAGATACATATATTTTTTTTACGTTGCCAGACGACGTAAATCGCCAAACATATATTTCATGATCTTTAAGAGCGTGTGTATAGCGATGATATTACGTAGAGTGTACCTGTATTTATATTCTTTTTTGTTTTTAAAGTAACTAAGATTTAAAGTGAGTATTAAAATGAAATAATTATTTCTTGAATTGAGACCGTGTCTCGTCAAACATAGGATAGGAAGTCCACAGGCTAGGTGGAGAGAGTTGGATGCGAGAAATCGAGGATCGAACCAAGCGGCGTGCAATAGGCATGATGACTAATTTTGAAAAACTATTCTATGATGTTCGGAGGTATTTCTTATTGCCAAAAGCAATAATATTTCTACAGAAATTAAAAATTTAGTAGAAAAAAAATGCGATTTAAATTTTAAGTTTCAAATTCACGCTAAAACGCTCGGTGGTGTCATGGCGACTGCTTGTGACGTCACATTACAGAGATGACGTTACCATTTGTCAACCAGTCTCAATTATAGCACATAAAAACAGTAAAGTCATTGTCGATTATTCCAAACAAAACAACGTATACAGTAACGTGACGTAATTCGCTCTGATTTGTATTCAACTTAACATGGCGGATTGCTGTATTTATTAGTTTTATTTTTGTTAATTATCTATTAATCTCGAACTAAATATGAAAACAAATACATGTTTGAACTGGTTCTTGGTTACTGTCATCATGCCTGATGATAGATGTCTATGTCCAGCACTGAACTGTGATAGGTTGATGATGATGATGAAGTAATTAAACAAATTTTGTTTTGTTGTTCGTCCATTAGCGATAGTATTTAAATAAGTATAGAGTTGCTTGAACAATTGTATTTAATGATGTATACTTCGAAACTTTTTCCTGTGAAAAATAAATCGACTGTAACACGTTTACTATCAGGTTTCGAGAACTACTGTTTTACTATCAGGTATATAGTCACTAAAAGTTACCCACGAAATGAATAAGGATGATATTTATTTGAGTAAAGTGATATAATTTGTAATAAAACTATAGCTTTATTGAGTGATACTACTATTTTAGATTATCTGCCTTCATTTTCTGAAGTGTTTCGCTGATGCTTGTGGTCGTTCAATGGTTGCAATTCGACCATAATTCATTTTGGTTCGTTTTCTTCGGAAAAAGAGGACACAGTTTTTGCTTTACGTATAATAAAGTGTATATTCTTTGAAATGCTTGCTTTTAACGATATTTTAGTAGAAAAACTCTTGCCATTGTTTTGATAACGCATATTTGTCAACTAAAGATGCTCGTAATAAATTTATGAACGTTTTATTACGGCATACATTCCAATACTTCAACAATACTTGAATTACGTTCGTCGCATGTCGTGGTCGCTATTTGTGTATGACCCAGATGCGAATGTGTATATGAATGAGCCCCTTCGAATGTGCGCATTAATCATGGAATTTGCCAAAGGTTAGCTATTGGGCAATTTGCTGTTAGTAATTAAACATAAACTGATTAGAATAATGGTTTTAGAACTGCAGCTGTTCATATACTAAGTCAGTAGTATTGCAGTTGATGCAAAATATATAAATACGGGTAGATATTTTTATATATGTAATGGCTATTTCCCTAAATAATTATTCAAACCTATACTTAAAATAAAATTAAAAAAACTGCCGGTCAGGCCACACATTGACTAGAGTTCCGTAGTCATCTACAATGGCATGTGGATTTAGAAGGTGGTTTTGGTTTTTATTGCTTATGAATAATGTTTAATTATTATTTCGTTATTTTTGTACGAAGTTTTCCAAGTCAGCAAACATACCATACAGTACCTGACAGGTCAAGTACAGCTATGTTTCAATACAGTAAAACTATTCCTGGGACGTCCTGTGAGTGTGTTCGTGGGTCACTGCTGTTGATCCTGGTGTACAGGAGTTACAGTGGGCATGAGGGCGGGATTAATCCCAAAAAAAGTACAAGTAAATTTGAATGGGGAAAATAATAATAGACCTCTCGCTTTAGTGGTTAGTAATCTTGGTTGCGGAGCCAGGTCATGCGTTAGAGTCAAACTCGGGATAAAAAATTGTGTCATTAAATATAATTTGCCGTGCATCTGAGTTGCGTAATATTTTTTACCACATACACAAAACGCTATCTAGTCCCAAACTAAGCATAGCTATACTATGGGTACTAGACAACTGATATAAAAACATCTATTCTTTTTTGTGAAAGCATACATATAATGCAAAGAATATACCCAAAGTGAAATTTTACAGACGCATCTTCATCATCAATAGATTTTAATTGTCTACTGGTAGATACAGGCCTCCCTCATTTTTTGGGTTCCGTACCCAAATGGTAAAACGGAATCCTGTTCTAAGACTTCGCTGCCCGTATGTCAACAGGCTTATCTCATAAACCGTGATATTCAGACAGTTAAAATCTTCATAGCTGATGTTGCCGCTATAACAACAAATACTGAATATCGGAGGCCCATACCCCAACCTCTCCCCCCATCCCCCATAGGCAGGCAGCACACTGTTTACGCCTCTTGTGGTGCGGGTGTCCATGGGCGGCGGTAATCGCTTACCATCAGGCGATACGTGTGCTCGTTTCC
The DNA here is from genome assembly GCA_003709505.1 of Hyphantria cunea. Taxonomy (NCBI): domain Eukaryota; kingdom Metazoa; phylum Arthropoda; class Insecta; order Lepidoptera; family Erebidae; genus Hyphantria; species Hyphantria cunea. The sequence goes on from PKRV01000137.1 coordinate 205,367, forward strand.
ATAGATACAAAAATAAAAATATAGACAATGCCACTTGGTCAGATACCATGGCTTCTTTTCACCAAATGGAGTTACCGGAGGCCAAACCCTCCGCCTCCTCTTGATTCTGGGAGGTAAGAAGTGGAGGGGCACCATGCATTTGTGATTCTTAGGTCGCATGTATGGATGAGCGGCAATAGTTACTACTTATCAGGTGATCTGTCTGGTAACTTGCTGCTGTACGAGAACAAATGTTTGGGTATTTTGTTCAGCAATACGGAAACTATCAATTCTATTATAATTAATGATGTGTATTCCTAGCCGATTACGGCCACCATTACACAGAAGATATTATAGTGCACAAGTGTGTGTGCTAACACAGGTGCACTCTCTGATCCCTCTCTCTCTTAATCCGATAGGACTGTTAACCAACACGACCAGTGAAAGATCAGGCGCAGGACCGACAACTTTAGTGTTCGCCGAGGCACGGGGGTTCAACTCAGAGCTGTTATTATGTATTTCTAAAATCAGAATAACACTTTTGGCCCGAACGAGGATGCGAATCCGAGACCTCTCAATTGGCAGTCGCATACGTCAATCGTTAGACCAATGAGGCAGTCATTAGACCAATTATAATTAATACTCTAAGGTTAAACGAGTTGGTTAGTTTATCTGTTTGATTGAACGCTTTTAACTCAGGATCTACTATTTCTTACTTTTTTCAGAGGCAGATAGTCTACTTAGAAAGAATTTTCCCTTTTAAAGTTCTAAAACAAAGTTTGGGACAGTTTTATTGAGGTTGGCTCACCTTTTGTATGATAAACAAATTTATTCATGCCGTATCACATCGCGCTACGGGCATTACGAGACGATGTTAAGAAGATTATTATTTTAAATTTACTCTTCTCAATAAATGTCAGATAATATAGTTGTACATATCACGTTAAAATTACTCCAAAGACATCCCGTCACTAATCCTGCAAGCCATAATAGCATTAATATAAATAGCATCAAAGCACAAATTGAAATGATTGCGACATCATAATCCCGTTGCACACGTCGAACTTGTATACTTAAATAAAGATGAGAATGTTCTATAAATAAATGTATTTATATAGAAAAGTATCATCGGCACATCGCCTACGTAGATATGTTTATTTTTACATTTTACTATAATACTTGTGTTAATATGATCACTTTGAACTGCGGCCACCGGCGTCTGCGCATTTGTTTGTTTTTATTTCCTAAAAAGGACAACTTGGATGGAGGGTTTTTGAGATTTGACCCTAATAGAAATAAGTTTATACCTCTCAAATGTAACATTAATTAAATTTAATTAAGAAGGTAATTTGTTCAAGAAGTTTTGTATATATGTTTATACAAAACTTCTTGAACAAATTACCTGAATAAGCTTAAATTAAAAGTTTTAAAAACCCACACACACTTAAGACTAGCACTTAATCTTGTAATCATACGCCTTACACCATTTTGGAAAAAAGCTGATAATTTTACACTGCTGAACCAAACATCGCTAAGAACCACCGCAGCTGGCTTTCAAATGAAATAACCGCATCGAAATCGATCCATCCCTTTGAGAGTTACGATGTCACAGACAGACACATACGTACACACAGAGAGAGTGTGCGGGGTTAAAAATTACAAACGTCGTTCAGGACCAGTTCAAAAATTTACTAGTATACCTATATTACAAATAAAAAAGGTCTCTTAAAAATAAGGTTTTGAGCTTGAGCCCACGTGGGCTGGACGGGTCTTACGAGAAAGACGAGACAAGAGAAAACACGAGACGATTTGAAGCAGTCGCCACGATGTTCTACATAGGACAACACTTTGTGTGGCCCTTAAATTGTTGTTCCGAGTCCAGGTGTTCTTTATCTCAGTTTCACTTGTGTTTGTAAAGTCCCCAGCGACACAGGATGTAAATTCCTAATGGGGGCGTTTAAGAAAAAGGTTCTTCTTCTCCAGGTGCCTCTTCAATCCTGAAGGTTGGCCGTCAGCTTCCTGTATTCCTCCTTGTCATGGGCCAGATGGAACAGTTTCTCAACGGAGGTGATACCGGTCCACTCTCGGATATTACGCAGCCATGATTTTTTCTTTCGTCCAGCGCGTCTCTTCCTCCACTTTGCCCATCATTACCGAGCATATGGCCGAGATATTCAATTTTGCGCTTTTTGATGTTTTACATTAGTATTTTAGGCATGGGAACGCGCTGAAGCACAGTATCGTTTCTGATCTTTTGTGTCCAACTGATGCGAAGCATGCGACGGTAGCACCACATTTCAAATGCCTCTAGGCTTCTCATTGTGTCGTCTTTTAAGGTCCATGCTTCGTAGCCGTACATGACTATGGGCCAGAAAAAGTTAAGATATAAAATATTTAATCCTAATATAAGCTTTCCTTTCGGCCTGCACGCTAGTTAGAAGATAGCGTTCAATATCTGAACTACTTTCATTCAACTCGACTAGGCTTTACTTTCACCTACTGTAGGTTTGTAAATAACACAGTGGGTATTTGTTTTATAACGGTTCCTGAAATTAGACTGGACCATTCTCTTTAATTCATGATTCACAGACCTTATTCTCTTTCTATCTATAACATATAATTCTCGTGTCATTTTGTTACTCACGATTAAATCCGATCTGAACGAATAAAAACTATCTAACCGAGAGAGAGTCACCCAAGTATGAATGGGCCACAAAACCGGAAACCGGAAAACCGGTGTGAAACTGCGCCTGCGCTGAGGTTCACCGAGTGAGTGAGGATACCGGAGGCCTATACCCCAAGCCCTCCCCCTATATCCCTCCCCATTCCCCAAAGGTCGGCAACGCTCTTGTGACGCCTCTGGTGTTGAGGTTGTCCATGAGTGGCGGTAATCGCTAACTATTAGGCTATACGTCTGCTTGTTTGCACCCTATTCCATAAAAAACTCGTTTTTTTATTTTTCTGGCTTGCTTGAGATATGGTAGTTAACATCACGCTTAGGACATTAAAATCCGGGCATAACCAGAACGAGACTCAGGCGAAGTTGCGTGTATCAGCTAGTAATGCTATAAATACGAATGTGAGTTTGTTTTTTACGTTTTCACACCAAACCACTAGAAACTTTACCAAAAGTTATTTACTTGTGGAAAACTACATTTAACTTTTTATCGCTTCAAACGATAGACAGGCGAATACAACCGCAGGCAAAAGGTAGTTAATAATATAATCATCAAACTTCTGATGATGGTGAATAATAAAAATAAATAATATAAATTTATTTAGCTCGTACATCTTACACACAACAACTTTTAGTCCCAAGTTTAACAGAGCTTGTGTTATCGGTACTAGACAACTGATATAAATACGTATATCCTTTTTTATAAATATAGGCATATTTGTAAAGAAAACACTGTAACTTAAAAGCAAATGTTTGCGGATCTTACAAACATTTGGTCCGGGAATGGAACCCGAGGCTTCAGTCCCATGGATGGATGCTTGTTGTCTTATGACAGAGTGACTGGAAGGATCTAAATTAAATTTGGATAGAAAAAGGGTTTGTTTGTTAAGGAAAAAATAATAATAACTTCGACATTAACGCGAGACAGAGAACACCCAGACTCAGAATCACAATTTGTGGAATACATAAAGTACCTTCGATGCCCATGATGGACGTAGGCATCGAAGGTATAAAACTCAGGGCAAAGTTTATGTGACTTCTAAACCTACTACGATCTTCGTCCAGTCATACTTGTCATCACTCCGCGTCTTTTCCGTGATTGACAAACCAATTTCCTCAGAATATAGGGCACAAATACTAGAAGGTCGTCTTTTATAAAAACATAATACTCCTGAACTATTTGTGATTTGCCAACCGCCTACGAGCGTGGCTGCTGACGTCACACTAACCCAATTCCCGCAGCATAAACATTTTGAAAGATTGGAACATTTCTTTCATCAGCCTCTTTAAGATCTATCTCTATGTTTACATTATTTATTTCACCTGGTAATAGCTCTCTTTCTAACACCTCACGTGCATATATCTTTGTCCCTGTCAAATAAAACTTAAGACGTGTTTATTGTTATATAGATCAAACCGATGGTTATATGGTTTATGTACCATCGACAAACTTGAATCATGATACATTTTGCCGATAAATCGTTTGAAACCGTCAAAACAACAAAGATTTCACTCCCTTGAAATGTATATCGCACTAAGACGTTTTAAATAAAGCTAAGTCAATGCTAGTCGGAGATTTATGCAATTTATACCTTTATCATTTAGCCGTAGATAATATATTAGATATAAAAGTAATAATTATATTTTGAATTCATTTGGAATGGACTTTAAAATTCAGAACAAATGCTTTTTTGGATACTGCTACAGACAATTCTTCTTCTTCTTTTAATAAAATGGCAACCAGCTAATCAGCTATTTCTGCTAATGTCAAGTGTTAAAAGTCTTCAAGTCGTAAGTCTTCAATTCTTCAAGCCCCAGTCGTGATAAAAATAATGATTAAAACTATAAAAAATGTGAATGAGTTGAAATGGGGACCGTCTTTCGAAAAAACAAAAAAACGATCTCATAGACGATATACTCTTTATAATTAATTAATTACCTGACAAAAAACGAGATCGTTACAATGGAAATGCATATGTACGCCAATCACGACCTAACTGTATTTGAATGTCTGTAAGAAATCAAGCTTATGGTGGGACGCGTTTCAAATTTACGATACTTATAGCCTTTCAGGAATGAAATGTAGCTTTCTTTAAAATACTACACTAGGTCACAGTAGCGAGGAATGAGCTTAGGTTATTCTCACGTAGATAATGTCATTTACAGCACCGTCAATAGCTTTTAATCGTACCCATGTGGACAAATAGGCCATTTAGAAAGGAAGTTTTGATATGTGAAGGGTAAGGGTGGTGTAGTAATTCCACCCCGGCAGGACGAGTTGGTATAATATTTATTTCCAGTAGTTTTCTTTTCTTTTCAGTGTTGACCTGGCTAGTTCGATTACTTATTTGGCTCTTGCGATAGCTACGTGATTGATAAGAATGGTGACACTCTATTTCTTACTCCGTCACAACAAGGTCCTTTAAGCGGGGAGTGAAAAAGCATTTCACCCGGCCGCCATTGTGTGGGTCACCATGCTGCATTGTCCTTTTTCGCATTGAGGATGGTGACCACCGCTATTGGATTCTGCTCATGCTTTCCATCAGGCAGGGCAGAGTTATTTTGTCAGCTAACACATAAAAATTAAAAAAAAACATAATAATCAGCTTTCTATGAAATGGTAGAGTTATATATACAAATAAACGAAATCGGAGTGTCTGTCTGTAATATAAAAATAACCGCTTTTTGTATGTGTACACGGTACATATTACCAAATATCATTCTTTACAATTTTTGTCTGTCTGTCTCCATGTTTGTTTGTTCCGGGTAATCTCTGGAACGGCTGGATCGATTTTGTCGAGGCTTTCATTGACTGATCACTGATGAGACAAGAAGTTACTTAGGCTATTTTTTTAGACTAACCTTGCCCGTGGCATTACCCGGAGTTATTGTTATACTGCGGGTAACACCGCGAGGCTCAGCTAGTTTTAATATGAAATGAAATTACTTCCGCTGTCTGTTCGCTTAGATCTTCTAATCTACTCAACAAATGTTAATGCAGTTTTCAGTAATAATTAGAGAGATTCAAGAGGAAGGTTTACATATGTAACATATGTTCAAATTCAAATTCAAAATCATTTATTTATTAAGACTCTAAGTGACATTTATGAACGTTAAATTGAAGCTACAGATAAAAATCTGATCGACACAAGTAGACGCCACAGATGTATTCTATTGTCAAGGAGAATTGTCAAAGTGAAACACCAAAACCCACTGTCCACCTTTCTCGATCCATAATCTCTAGTTTCCAAAGTGCGTGAGCAGAACACTGACAAAGAAGAAACATGCATATTATAGGAGAGGAAATTCGAGTAATTTAAAGACTTCCGTGCGAAGGGATATGAATTATAATAACTTTACTATATCTGTCACAAACATATTCACAACAATTGATATCTAACTAAACTATTCAAAGATAGTGTTTGTTCATGAATTAGAACCGGCCTCAACCTTACTTCATAGACAAAAATAAACCAGTACACGTCGGCAGCTAAACTGTCGCTAATTCTTTGCTTCAGACCTGCCAAATGTATTCTTAGAACGATAACCTGTCTAGTAGCTACCTGATTATTCCGTAGTTGATTTGACGTTCAGAGCGTCAAGCGTGTTTTTATTTGACGTTTAATCGGTTATCACCGTGACAGCGTTCGGCGTTAGAATCGATCCGAACTAAAATCTGGAAATTTATGGCTCTTAAACTCACACAAGGCCCTCGGTACATAAACTGTGACGAATAAAGCTACATTTTTTTAGACTAGTTCCATTAGAAAGATGCGAAAAGATACTGCTTTTAAGAATTGTCTAAAAGACAATTCTTATACGAAATTTGGTGAACTCTAAACATCAATTATTGAACATACATGAGTGTGTAAGCGTCAACTTTCAATATATAACTACATGGAGGTAAATATTTAAACAAAAAGGCATATTATCTGATAAGTATATGGTATGTGACTAACATTGTCAACGAATTTGCAATTCAGGAGGAGGAGATGGGGCAGAGGGCGTCTGCGTTCGGTAGTGAGCTTCGCATTTCATCTCGCTCCACGTTCTTCTGACCTTCTTCACCTCGTTTGCCATTGTGAGTCCCCAGGTCTGTTTGGGACGGCCACGTTTTCGTTTTTCTTGCTTCCAAAGCTTCCTTCCTAAGCCCGTCTATATATGTGTGTATATATATAAATTACGCTCTTATAATTAGTCTTCATTCGTGCCGTATTCGTGATTCGGCATTCAACTATTGGCTTAAAGATTATACTGTTAACGAGTGAAAACAACGAACTTCTACTTCAGAATTTCCATTCGGAACATTAGCTAGTAACCATTGGTGACGTCAAGAGTTCAACGCCCGTATCAGTTATACCAAAATAGCACTTTCATAGGAAACCTCAGTTGAATGGGGCCACGCCTAGTGATGACTAATCAGTTGTTCACGATGACGGCTGGTCAACCGCTGAATATTTTATCACATACCTCTAATGATGAATGACAGTAGTTTTAACCGTTTCTATTGATTGAGATGGCGTATTAATGGTATCTTATGAAAACTCATTCGAAAATTCTACCTTATGTTGAGAGTATGATTGCACCTTACGTAAGGATAACTCATTTAATTTGGTTCTATTCTTGGTGCTGGGAGAGTGTTTTAATTTATTGATCTGTTGGGAAAATAAATTTATTTAATCCATTTTAGGGTTCAGCATCTCAAAAGATAAAATGGAACCCTTATAGGATTACTTTGTTGTCCGTCTGTCAAGACGCTTTTTCTCAAGAACGAGGTATTAAACTGAAATTCATATTAAATACTCAAGTCTAATGTCCCTTGGAGCTGTGAAAAAATCAAACTTATTAGATAACGCGATGAAAAGACACAGCCGTTTATGGTGCAAATTTTTGACACTCGCAAGGGCATCAGAATCTATAGGGTCCTTCCCGAGAACTCAGGATCGTACAAAGCAACGTCTTATAGCAAAGTTAAAGGAAAAAAAATCTTCTTTCTCGCTTTTTTCTTATCTATGTATAATAATGTAGGTATGTATCTACAAAATAAAAAAGTATATACATGTATTTATATCAGTTGTCTAGTACCCATAACACAAGCATTTCTTAGCTTGGGAATAGATGGCGTTGAGTGTTAGATGCCTGAAATATTTATTTATTTATTTATATCGACTTTAACTGAGCAAAATTTCACGCTCGTCCCCCATCCTCTCTATAATAGAAAAAATTATGCATATCGGAATTGGTTTACGAGTTTGCCCTTGGCAGCATGCTATGCGATACAATTTTATTTATATGCAATACTTGGATAGCCGAACTTTTCTCAGTTTTTGGTTTTTAGTAAAGTTTCTAGAAATGAATTCTAGCTAAATTAATTTATCACACGCCCTGTGTACTAAATTTCATGAAAATCGTTGGAGCCGTTTCCGAGATATATAATATATATAAACAAGTAATAAGCATATTATTACCATAATTTGTTTTTAAATGTTTAAGATTTTAGGCATTGTAAGTACATCCTATCAGTATTATCATAACTGCTAGCAAAATATACTGAGTGATAATCTACTGAGTTCTAACTTCTCATTGTTTTATTTTATTATTAAATGTACTTGGTATGTTTCTAACTATGATCCTAGCTCCTTTAAGCGTGGTATGAAAAAGTATCTTTCTAGACCGCCATATTTTGGGTCGCCATACTGTATTTTCTGCGCTCGGAGTGAATATGGTGGAAACGAGTAAAGTCACTTTGGTAGGCCTACAAATAAAATGAGAAAAATGTATAAGACATATCTATATAGCTGTATATGGTAAGTGTCTAGATCATACACGACTAACCCCTTTACGATCTGGTTGACCTTGGCTTGTTCTAAGCAAGTTGATGTCATCGCCTCTAAGGAACGTTGGAATAATGTGTTCTTGTTACTATTGATTTATTAAATCACATAAATATGTCTTCTATTAATCATAGTCTGACCTTTTGATAATATAGTGACGATGAACTTAGTATAAGTTTACATGTAAGTCTTTCAAATAACTTGCCATATTAAAATTTTTAACTCTTTGCAAACCTTTATCGTTTTTAACGTTTAACGATATAAAACATCCAATCCGGAGTGCTTATTCGTGGCGACGCAACGTCACAAAACACGTAGTCACTCTGTATCGTAGTATATGTAACGTGTAATACGGAGTCTTCTGAATTTTTAAATTTAATCTTTTCAAATTTTATATATAAAATGAACTTAAAAGCGTACTCAAAGGACGCACTTGTGACGCCTCTGGTTTTTCGGGTGTCTATCGGCGGCGGTAATCGCTTACCATCAGGTGATACGTCTGCTCGTTTGCCATCAATTATATATATATATATATATATATATAATAAAGAGTTTTGGAATGACTGAACCAGCTTGGCTAATTTTGATCTTGAAATATTTGTGCAAGACCTGGGAAAGTTTTAATTGGAAAAATGTATAATAAATGTATTTTTTGGAGAGATGCAAAAAAAAATTAAAAACTGTGTTATGATTTCGTTTATTGGATAATATATGATGTTGCTCTTCGAAAGTTTTAAAAGTTTTATAAGGTTGCCTTACTACAATAATGCTGCCTATTTCATAAAAATCTAAAAATGCTTTTTATCTGTTTTCAGGTATTGTTTGACAAAATCGTCTGACAGTCAACGTATTGTAAGTGATACACCAAATTTAAGCATCTTCCGTAAACTCACAATTTATATGTGAGATAACAAGATTCGATATCGATGGTACCTGTTTTTAATATTTATACCAGTAATAGTTGTTAAGAGTTCACACTTAATCATGCACATTATTTTCCTTTAACATATTAGATAGGATAGACACTATTGTGTATATTATTATACGAATGTTTTAAGTATTTTTTTTTACCAACATTGTGTATTTAAGGCTTTTCAAGGAAACTTTAGCAGGTTCATAAAATCTCTCAAACATTTAAATTTTCTGCATGAAACAGAAATTTTTTGTATTAAATAATAGACATGATTTTTTCAAAATATTCGATTGAGAAATAGTATCGAACTTCTTTACGGACTTTGAACATAATATAACAACATTTATGTAAATAAAAATGAATCACCGATATTTATGTACGCTCATAACTTTGGATCGTCTGCACCAAATTGCATGATTCCTGTTTATCATGTATTTGTTACTCAGGACAAGGGTTATATGAAAGAAAATTTTAATAAAACGGGAAGATTTATATTTTCTTCGCTTGTCCGCGTTAGTATACTATTCGTGGAAACCGGAGACGTATACAAATACTAAAACAAGTTTATAGGAAACTTAGCTATTGAGGTACGATTTTTGCCGGATCTACTAGTAATGTTATATATGTCTTTTTTTCAATGGCTGAGAATGCAAATCAGGTCGTTTTTGAGAGGTAATTTGTAGAGTTTAATTATTGTCATAGTTTTTAAAATATGTTATAGTTAGTTAAAATCAATCAATCAAGAACCCATACTGCTAGGCTCGGGTCTCCTCTCAGGAGGCCCATACTTCCCCGCGATAACCAAGTGCGGATTGGGAGGATTGGAAATTGCAATCTTGCCGTTGGATGTTTTTAAGCCGCTCAAAGGCCTCCAACTAAGCTTCACGATGTTTACCTATGATAACAACCGGGAGCGACTGCTTAACGTCACCTCCGAATCACGGAGACGCTCATGATAACATGCCACCAGCGGTCACCCATCTAGGTACTGACCCTCATTACTTACCATCGGTGATTGTTTCTAATCACCGAGTGCAAGTAGGCTATGAGCGGTAAGTAATATAATATACATAGTTCATAAAGGGCCGTGGCCCGCTAGGCGTAACCAACTCGTCTGATTAGGTGGTCCTCCCTTCGTAGTGGAGAGACACGACACACTTTTCCCCGCAATTTAATTTGACGCTTTGATTAATTATAAGTGAATGATATAAAAAGACTAAAACTAGTAAACAAAGCCGATCAATTATCGGCTGATACTAAAATAATAATAATAATAATTCCTCAGAAAACATATCTTTACATAGGTAAAATATGCTAGGAGGCAACAATTCTAAGGAATCAATGAACTACAAAATGCATGATTAATTTAGTCTAGACTAAATGTTTAGTTTTTACATAAATCGTTACTGTTGAAACAAAATCTCTGGCTAAATATTTAAAATTCACTACGTAGCTATTAGAATGTTAGGCTGAAATTCGCTAGTATAGAAGCCAGACTTGGAAAAGTACCTCCACTCAAAAGTATACTAATTGTGATGTGATTTCTTAAGATCCAAACTACTTAAGTTCCTTGTCCGTCCCTTTTTAAAGATATTTTTGGAAGATAAACGTATTTTATATTATAAAGTATAAGTAATTTATACACACATTCCGAAGCTATTTTTTATATATTAGCTGCCAAAATGACTGCCCTGCTTGATGGTAAGCATGACAATGCAGCATGGTGCCCCACATTATGGTGGCCTGGTGAGATGATTTTTCACACCCCGCTTAAAGGGCCCGGGATCATAATGGGAAGCAAACACGTGCGTTAGTAGTGAGTTCCAGGTTTTGACCACCACCATACCACCTATATATTAATAGTTCGCCTCTGAACTCCAAGTTACTCAAAGCGGAACTAGGTGCTTCGATGTAGTTAGTTTTAGGTTCGGGACGTGACTGCAACCAGCTAGAACACACGCTCTGAAAGGAAATATTGAGCGCTTAGAAACATTAATGGTGCTTTTGTTTAGTTTAGTATACACCGTTCTACATTACACTATGTACGGTAAATATATTCTGTATGCGGAATAGTCACGATTATGTGCTGACATCTCTTAGTATTTTTATCATAGATTACTGCCGTATATTAGATATGGAATCAAAATCACTTATGATGAATAAATATTGTATCGAACATCTAACACACAACTCCACCTCGTTCCAAGCTAAGCAGAACTTGTATTATGGGTACTAGACAATTGGTATAAATACATAATATTTTTTTTGTAAATACACATATTTTATACATAGAAAACACCCAAACTCCGAAATAAATATTTGCAGATCATACAAACATTTGATCCAACGCGGGAATCGAAATCTCAATAACAGCATTCGCCTACGCTATCACTGCGCCACCGAGGCAGTTAACCGGTCCAGTTGAACTAAGACTGCTAATAGAACTCCACAACCCAAATATGTTCGTAAAACAACTAGTAGAGTGGGGTTTCAATGTGTAAAAAACCACCTAAAGGTTACCTAAAGGTCACCTATCCATATACTGACGTGGCTAGGATAGCTTAACTTTTGTAATGTGTAAATCTACGCTTTTACCAGTTACGAGACCAAAATGCATGAAGTTGAAAGGAATATTTCTTTTATCATGAAACTGCAGCCTTTTTTTTGTTGTAGGGGTAGAAAAACTATTCGAATCTCCGACTTCGTAGTGTTATTACTATTTATGAACTTAGAGGAATTAACTTCCCTAAATTTAGTGTTAAATATACTATATAGGTCATGCTATTCATATTATAAACACAAAAGAATCTCTGCCTGTGTTAGATTTTCAGGACTAAACGGCTGTACCGATTTTTAATACAATTTGGAATAGGGATGCTTTGAGTTTTGACATGTACGTTGGAGAGCCTCTGGTAAGACTAATAATTAATAAAAAATCTAAAATTATTTCTATTCTTTCTTTCAATCAACAACCCATAATGTCCCACTGCTGGGCTCGGGCCTCCTCTCAGGAGAGGGTTAAGGCTATACGTCTCCAGGCTGGCCAAGTGCGCGTTGGGGACTGGCAAGAATACGTTGTGGCTACGTAAATCTTGCCGTTGGATGTTTTTAAGCCGCCCGAAGGCCTCCAACTAAGCTTCACGACGGTATGATAACAGCCGGGACCGACTCCTTAACGTGACCTCCGAATCACGGAGGCGCTCATGGCAACATGCCACCAGCGGTCACCCATCCAGGTACCGATCGCGCCGTCGTTGTTTGCCCTTGGTGATTGTTTCAAATCACCGAGTGCAACTGGGCTATAAGCGCCTCGTCTATTCTTTCTTTATTTTCCATCAAATTCCTAAAAAGAAAAAAAAAACTATAAATAGTGAAGAAAAATAACCAGCTTGACCTCGAAGAAATCCTTCCCATAAATAATACTGTACTTATACGTCTTACACTTAGAATATATACATGTATTACTTGACCTAGCGCCAACAATGGCTCTCAGATTTCTAGTCCAGCTTGTCGGACCGGTCCATAGCGATCTGCGCTTTGTCTGCTTTTATTCTGGCCGCACCATTTGTAAGTAGGCGTTAAGATATCAACATGTTTTTATCTGAAAGGCTTTTACGTCTTATGAAGTAAAGGTTTTATAAGGTCACTAGATTTTTGTAATAATAGCTTCGAATCTCATCAAATACACGATAAAGCCCTGGAAATACACGGGTGGTGTACTGGTTTAAAGCGGAAACCACCGCTTTCTAGTGAACGTTGATGTTGTGAGTTCAAATACCATATGGGACAACACTTTGTGTGATCTACAAATTGTTGCTTTGAATCTGGTTGTTCTTTGCGTCTGTTGTTTGTATGTTTGCAAAGTCGCGACATAGGTATATTCCTAGTACGGGAGTTAACCTTTAAAACAAAAATAGATCACGAGTACAGAGAATATTTTGGTGTCACTTAAGTGAATAATCAAGATGGCGCCACTTGTAGCAATGAAGCCATCGAATGATCACAATGGTTGACATTTTAGGCCTGCTGGAATATTAGAATTTTAAATTTCAGAGCAGGATATCTAAAAAAGTTCACCAATTTACATAGAAAGAAAGACTCTAGGGACTTTTGATATACACGCTGGCGAGGCAGCGCACGCAATGAAAGCTTTCGAAAGGAATCATTCTTCCCCGTTTTTGCGACATATTTCATTGATGCTTTGCTCTTTTGAGCCGCAGCGTGATGATATGAAAGTATTTTTCAAATCAAACCAGTACTTCCAGACATTAGTGCGTCAAACAAGACAAACAAACTCTTAAGCTTTATAATTTTAGTGTAGATAATTTAAACTGGAGTAATTTCTAATCGTTTAAACATATACAAAACAATACCGTGGGAGAGCCACGTTTCGGCACGAACGAATGGGCTGGTTTGTCTGGAGTGATATCACCTCCTTACAGCAGTGAAATAGCGGTTGCGCTGTCTTTACCGAGCGAGTGAGGATACCTTAGCCCCATACCCCAACACCCAAAGACTGGCAACGCACTTGTGACGGCTCTGGTGTTGTGAGTGTCCATGAGCGGTGCTAATCGTTTACCATCAGGCGATACGTCAGCTCGTTTGTCCCCTATACCGTATAAAAAACATTATATTATCACTGTTAAGGTCCATTCTAGGTACTGCCTATTTTGACTTATTGAGAGGGAACTAGACTTATTATATTTCCGACTCCTACAGTTTTCTTCTCATTAATTTCGTTGTGGGTTCCAAGACAGTTTAATTTTTCCTCAGACTTCCCGAGTGTCATAGCCCGGTGTGTTCGTGGGTCATTGCTGTTGATCCTAGAGCACAGGAGTTACAGTGGTGGGCGTGTAGCCGGGATTAGTCCCACATCACTATCACAATCTATTTTTCTTACCTAGTTGAAAGCAATTTACAAAACAAAATATAGTTCATAGTACGGCCAACGTCTGGGCTAGAAAGGTTCTGTATCAACTATTACGGACTGGAAAGATGACTTGACATCTTAGTTTATAGTGCAATTGACCTTAGCAAGTTAAGAAAGTACAATTGGGTATTGTATGGCGAAAACTGCTCACTACCATTGTTGAAGCTAGCAGGTTTTGATACTCGGGTTTGCGCAAGTCTTTAGGATTAACGAACTCTCGTAAAATATTCGAATAATATAGGCTATCCAAGGAAGAAGTGAACACTGATTCAACTTAACCTTTACAGTGATTTTATTCTATACTAGTTGAGGCCCGCGGTGCAACAGTAACCAGGGAAATGCGGCGGGGCAAAGTTAGTCTAAAAACTTTTTTTAAGTTTAAGTTACTTTTTTTTAGCTCAAGTCATCCACTATCTGCCAATGAAAGTCCCTTCAAAATCGGTCCAGTAGTTCCAGAGATTAGCTGGAAAAAAAGACAGACAAAAAAAATGGTATGGGTACATATACATGTGGTATAAAGCGGTTATTTTAGTATTACAAGCAGACACTCCAATTTTATTTATCTGTATGTTTGTATAGATTAGCCTTAGGTATACTGCCTCAGTAGCGCAGGCTCTCGGGTTCGAATCCCGGGTTGGGCCAAAATTGTTACTGAGTTTTTCTAATTATAAAAATGCTTAATAACAACTCGAAGTTTGGAAGATGGAGACCACGTAAATCTGTCGGTCCTGCGCCTGTTCTCTCCCCTATCGTGTCATTTAATCGTCCCATCGGATTATTGGGAGGGAAAAGAGAGTGCTCCTGTGTTTGCGCAAATATTTGTAGCTGGTCTCTGTTGAGACTAGCCGCCGTAGCCAAGATCGGCCAGGAGAATATCGTAGATAAATTACTACAAACGAACAAACACACATAACCAACAATTTTCGTTCTATGGTTTAGGTACACGAAGTCGGTATATTTCAGACAATGCGATGTCCCAGCGTCGTATTCCAAACCGGTTCGACTAGATCAGCACACAATTGCACTTGCACCTATGTGCATATAAGCGATCATCGACGTGTGTGCGCCCGCTAAGATTTAGCTCTGAGATCTGAAGTCTTTGTTAGAAGATTTAAATAAGTACTATCTTGTTCTAGATGTTTATTGTTTCTGCTTTGTAAAGGTCACAACCACGTTATTAAGTTTATATGAAGTTATTTTTTTAAGGCGCCAAATATTCCGATATTTTTCAATATTTTAATAGAGCTGTATCAATACGAGTTATTTCGTTAGCATAATCAACTTAAGAAATAATTATATGTATATTTAAGAATGTATTTATATGTGAGGATGTATTATGAGAACAAGTTTTAGTGTGTACGTTAAGTTTATATATGTATGTGCTTTAGATACATTACAAATAATTAAAATGCATCTACTTACCATATTCTCTGCATCACGCAAATGTAGGTCGACCAGGCTACCAGTCCGCTAATTTACCTAAAGTGCATGATGAGTAATCGGGGTCACCACTGTGTAGGAATAGGTCCATGTCACATGTCCCTCCAACGAGGCGAGGTGATTATGCCTGTCGGGCCACTGCACAACGGTTGATGTTGGGAAGTTGTATATATGCTAAACGGCACGAGAACTTCTATTGCGCGATCCAGGATTGGTAGTTTCTTAGTTTTCTTCGCTCCGTAGTTCGACGTATCTTCGGTAGATGGTGTAGTGTTTTTCTGTTTTTGTGGAAGTCGCCACAAAATAAATTTATAAACAATTTTGACGTTTGGCAAGCATCAGAATGAAATTGTACATATTTATACATAAGTTTATACATTCAAGGTATAAGGAGCGTCGCTAGCGGTTCATTAGCCAAATCTAATTAATTGTGAAATCGTATTGGGAAATTGATCTGCTTAGTGAGATCATTGTCCACCCGGAATGAATAATTATGTAATGAATGCGAGAATTGATTTTGTATCTAAGTTTAATATATCATACTGGCTGCACTCAGGCACTCACCGCTGTGAATTAAAAGTAATGAGAATTAACGATCAAAATCAACGCAAAATATATTGATTGATTGAGCTTTCATTGATTCGTCCATTATGACAAAATGTAGGTTCAATAAGTGCAGATTTCTTTCAATTCTTGAAACGTAGATACAAATTACAATACTCGTGTCACGTTGTTGCTCACAAGGAATCTAAAACTATCTAATCCATTTGCACTTTTATAAATGTGCGTTTTACTGTCCTGTCTAGAATAGTTAACATCTTAGACGAATAGAAGCTGAGGATGATTAAAAAGAGACATAGGCCAAGTTGCGTGGGATAGCTTGTTCGTTTACTCTGAGTCTGGGTACAGGGGTGGGTTGAATCAGATGTCGAAACATAAAGCTTAAGGCAGAATATGTCATCGTTCATTTGGTCATATTTTACCTACTTAAAACACAATTAGTATAAATAGTAGATAAGACGAGCACAACTCTAATACTTTTGTTCGCGTAATCAGTAGCTTTACATCTATAAAGTTTAAGTTAAGTGAACGGCCTCACAGAAATCCAATGTAAAATCTAGTAATTCTTCCGTAGTTTTGCATCGAGTAGGTGGAGCGGAGGTTCAGGGTTGAAGGACGACTGCGAGATTCTGGATGTTGTGTGTCTGTTTCTTGAGTCTTTAATGAAATATAATATTAGATAGCATACCCTAAAACTACTCCATGTTACCCGCTAAGCAAACAGCGCTTTCCTAATTTAATCAGTTTAATTCCAAGCAGTTTTAAGTTTACAAAAACCAGATATTTAATTAAACTAGTGGTCGCCCAGGCTCGAAATTCGACCTTTTAAATTCTTTGGTTAGAACTTTTAGGGTTTCTTTTGCCTAAGGCTTTTACACCTCTTTAATTAAAGATTTCATCATGGCTACTTTACGTACAATATGACAGTATAGACCAAAAGTAATTATCTTTTTAGTTTAACTTTGACATACACATACTTGCGTATACGCTTATTTGTGTCTGTGTGTCACGCATGATAGTGTGTGCTATGTTATTTTTATTAATTTAACGACCTTTATATGCATAATTAATAATTCCTACACGGGACAACACTTTGTGTGATCCATAAATTGTTGTCCTAAGTCTGGGTGTACTTTGTGTCCGTTTCATGTATGTTTATAAAGAACCCCGCAACACAGGAATTTATATTCCTAATGCGGGAGTTGTCTTTTTAAAAAGAAAAAGAAAGAAAAATAATTTAAAAAATATACCTTCTCCTCATAAACTATAAGTGTGCGAAATTTCATACTCGTCCGTCCGCGCAATTTTTGTAAAAAGGGGTACAAACTCTTTTCTTATTTTTTTGTAGATTTAGGAAATTGAAACCCAAGATAGTAGAGCCAGGCTGATTTCAGCATAAACGGGCCGAGACGGCTCGTTTTGTACTCGTTTAAACTCGTAAATTTAGTTCTTAAACCGCAAGGGTTAAAGCTGTTACTACTATGTGGGTAGTATGAGAAAAGTTGGCATGGGAAAGATCAATGACCTTGGAAATACCACGTCCGCGTGCGGGCTACCTGAGATGAATTTTTGCACTACAGTGTACAGTTAATGTCCGCATTTAAGTTCTTATTATTGTTCTGAATTTGAGTGTTCTTCTTGTCCGTTTCATGTATGTTTGTATAGTCTCCTGCGATACAGTATGTATATTCTTAATGTGGGAGTTGTCTTTTAAAAAAACAAACAAATACAAAATTCAACTTATTAAACCCGTACCTTAAATTAGAATCTCCATTGCAAATCTTCACTAGCACACACGCAATGTTTTATTTGCATCGGCTTTAGTGCAATATCATTTAACTATTAATAGACCACTATAAATATTTATTATGTAGTGTAGTAAAACACAAGACAAAAAAGAATCGTCGTAATCGATTCACCTAGTCCAAAGTTCTAAGATAACAAAAATAAAAAGTAATAAAAAAAATACAGTCGAATTGATAACCGTCACCTTTTTTTGAAGTCGGTAAAAATATGATCGCTACTCCAAAGGGACATTATCAGCTTCGTAGCAGTCTGTCACAGAGATCATGCTTTATTTTAAGGACTGTAGTAGAGCTTTCTAAGCCAAACAATAAACCTTATGATAATAAAATATTATATACATTATTATAAAACGTAACTGCTTTCAAACTGCCTTTAAAACTAGTTGGACTACAGTTAAGGCTGTAAAGTATAATATGGGTACTAACAGATTTATGACAAAATAGATATTACAACGCGCTTGCTTAAGTTGATTCTGTATGATGTAGAGACCGGCACATAACTTGGCCAGATTCGTTAGATGCGCAGAAGCAGTTTTTTAGGTCCTTTTGGTTGATATAGTATCTATATATCTATAGGTAGTAGCACCGTCCCAAGCAAGCCATGGAAGCTTCAGTCGACTGCACTTCGATTTTATTCGTTGTGATTTGATGCAATAAGTGTACTATGCACGAACTTACTCTCACTACGCCGAAATCTGGCCAAGTTACGTGCCGGCGCCTATACCCAAATGCCCTAACCAAGTTGATATTTTACAAATAGAAACGATAATAGAAAACTAACAAATGTATGAGAATGGTGTCTCTCAACGCTAAGTCAAAAACAAATACTAAAAAAAACTACAACAGTATATAGCGTTAACGATTGTAGAAAGAGAATTGACGTAGAACACTTGCACCTTATATAATAATATTTTAGTTAGTAATGGAGTAGTATATAATTTCGTGTGGTATAAAAGGAAAATGATGATGTAGCCACATGAAGGTAAGAAACCATCACACATCATTATCAAAGTCTCTGGGACTCAACAAACTATGTCCTACAATTATTGAGCTTCGGAAACCTCTTCATGCACTTGGTGAAAGGCAACGAAAGATTCTTCGGTTTTCTGTGAGGCCAGGTGATACCACGGTATCAGTATGGTAGCGCCGCCAAATTAATGGCGACTGTCAAACAGTTTATGTGACCTCATAACCTTATACCGTATCATTATCATTAACATTTTTTATTAGTATACTGATAAAAATGTAGGTTACGAAGTTTTGACTTACTATACCACGCTTTTCAGAGGGCTTGCTATAGGGTTTGGGATGTAGTAATAACACCGGTTCCCGGATCCCTCCCATCTCAGGCGCAGAGTGTGGTCTTAATCGGTCGGATTCCGACACACCATCCAACCGCTAAAAAAGGGCTGTTTTAAGTATTCTATCTCATTGCAGTGCTGTTGTCGTGTGCGCGCAGTTTTCAACCATACTTGCTTCTTACGACAACCATGAAAGGAATACAAGTAGAAACACTCTGTATTATTAATCCCACATGGATATACCGTTTATTTAAAGTTAAAGAGAATTTTTTTTTATGCTTTCTAAATCTGCAACCAGCTTCAGCTATAAGCAGATATATAAGGAAAATGATAAATGTAAAGAGATATATAAAAGTAGACTTGAAAAGCATCCCAATGCACTAGCTGCCCAGCTGACAACATGTACATTGGAAAAGACGTGTTGTTTATACAGTGGTGTAAGGATGAGTAGATGTTTTTACTGAAAGATACACTCAAAAACAATATTCATAGAACTCATCTGCATTTTTGAAAAGCACAGAAAAAAAAGTCAAAGATGTAAGTGTTTTTTTTTGGTATACGACAAAAATGACTAAATACCCTGACGTTTAAAAGCCTCGTTCCTCGTTAGCATATAACAGTCTTCAAAGAAACTGGAGTAAGTGCGTTAACTCATTCCATCTAATACTCAACACAATGAGCTAATTTAACAGTTAGGAACCGACAAATGGGTCGCAGTCTGTTGGTTTGAGGTCGCGAATCAAGGGCACTGGGGCTTTGGCCCTTTGGCGAGAGACAGAGACGGGTAATTGACAACTTGCCAAGTCAGTAAGAGACGGGTGATGATCCTACAACTGATATTGGGAGATCTTGTTATGGTGTGTGAGCATTAGTGTCATGGTGGGGACATACGTTTGTGGAAACAGAAGAAGTTTAAAAGTGAAAGTTCTTTCAAAATGGTCAAAACTTTGTAGTGACAATTGTATTCCTATACATTCTTTGTCGATCCAGAGAACACCCAGACTCAGAATAACAATTTGTGGATCACACAAAGTATTGGCTTATGAGGGGATTAAATCCCCAACATTTAGCGCTGTAGAAAGCGGCGAGGTTATCGTTTGAACCATCACCCTATAAAGTAAATAAAAGTGATAAAATAAAACAATGAAATTTATTCTATGCTCAATGTACAAAATTTGTGTATATATTTTCACAAAAAATAAGCAAAATGTTAAAATAATTATTAGTTATAGTATTATATTTATTAGTAATATGATTAGAACTAGTTACTACATCTTACTACCAAACTACAATAGGAAATATGTGTAAAAATTTTATTTGTTAGAAACATATTTATACATTCTTTATTGTCTTTACAATATACTTAAAAGGTATTTTTTTATTTTGTGATTATTTAAACCCAGAAAACATTAAATCAAAAGTTAAAATTAACGGAGGGATATTCACACTTACAAAACGCGTCACTTGAACTAAAGTATGGCAGTCGAAATTCAAACTGTGCTAGTAGTGTTTGTGAGAAAAATTACCTTGTTCCATTATTTTTACATTACGTCTACATTACGTCTTTCGAAAAAACAAAAAACGACCCCTAGCTAAGACCTGTGTTTCAGACAGGTTGATGTGTCAAACTGACATTTGTCAGTTTTTTTTAAGTCTGTGTTTCCTATAATAGTTACTGTAAGTGTTTTAGTAACATTCTATATACTGCAGTTACTTCGACACCCTAACGGGGTCGCCCCATGGTAAGGCAATTGACAGTATCTTTTTAATCTACCCAGCAGGTGCTTTAAAAGCCAGTCTTTATTAACTATAGTTATATGTACTTATTTAGATTCAATGTGAAGTATTTTCTTTTAATTACATATACATTAATAATAATAATATATAAATATTTCAGACATCTAACACACAACACCATCTAGTCCCAAACTAAGCAGAGTTTGTGTTATGTAGTACCCATACAACTGATATAAATACATACATACTTATTTTTGTAAATACATTCTTATTATACATAGAAAACACCCAAACTCTGAAACATATATTTGCAGATCACACAAATATTAAGTCCGTCCCGGGAATCTAACTCGAGACCTCAAGACTCGCACAGCAGTCGCATACGCTGCCACTGCGCCACCGAGACAGTCAGTTTTTGACACACTTTATTTTATAGTGGCGACGTACTAAGAATACGGAGGGAGAGTTTTTTTTTACGAAAGACGGTCCCCATTTCATGTCATCCACATTTTTTATATTTTTTATCATTAGTTCTATCACGACGAAGACTTGAAGACTCGGAGACTTAGAATTGAAGACATTAAATACTTGACATTAGCAGAAATAGCTGATCCGGCTGGTTGCCATATCATCAAAAGAAGAAGAATACGGAGTGTTGCTAACCCTATTTATCACGCGGGTGTCTTAGAAGCTGACCAGTGGAACTAACTATGTAGAACAACATCACTGTCAAGAAAAGAACGTACTCCTCAAAAGACCGGCAACGCACTTGTGACGCCTCTGGTGTTGCGGGTGTTAATGGATCAACGATCACTACAAACTGGTTATATTTATCGTATGGGTCTAATGTAATTTTTTTATATTTTCTTTTTATGGTATAGGACACAAATGACGTATCGCCTGATGGTAAGCGCTTACCGTCGCCCATACAATACTATGCAACACAAAAGCGCCACAAGTGCGTTGTTGGCCTTTGTGGGATGGGGAGGTGATGGCGGAGGTTTTCTTTGAGGCCGTGGTATCACGGTCGAGCCGACCCATTCTTGCCTAAGCGTGGGTCGCCCACGTTTTAATGCCTTCTTAGCAATATCGAAGCATATATTCACTTGCGATAAAATAGTCGCAAAGTATAACATAATAAAGTTTATATAAATAAAAATAATAAAAGGTTTTAGTTGGTTTCTTTGTTCATAATAAATATTATTACGTTTATTAACTAACAGTTTTTAGTAACAACTTCTAGATAGTTCCTCCTGCATCTTCGTGACTGCGCTCTATAAATAACGGTTCTACAAACGTCTAAATGTATTCCGTTTTGGGTTCAGTTACTGGTATTAGAAAGAGTTATTGGGTTTAACTCTAAGTTATTGGGATATAGGTAACGTATGGCTTTCGTGTTACCCTTATGTTATATGTTAAGTCAATAATACTACCATTTCAAGAGGGAATACAATTTTTGAATATGACTCCTTTAACAGAACTAGTGGTCGCTCAGTGGTCGGAATTCGACCTTAATTCATTTCATCATCATCAGCCTATCACAGTCCACTGCTGGACATAGGCCTTTCTAATTGCACGCCACTAATTCATTCAATATTTTTATAACTTCCCTTACTCCTCCTCTATATAAACTTCAAGTTTGCCGAATGTTATACATAAAAAAAGGGTGCAAAGATTTTGCTTCACGTATTAATATATAGATTACGTTTAATAAATCATATAATATTTAAATCCTTTAGTAATATTATGATACTACAGAATTTGTTTGGTTGAAAGCGTCAATATCAGGAAAAAATGGACAGATTAGAATTTTTTTTTTACTTTATAGAAAATTTATTTATAGTTACTAATTCACCCCATAGATTATCGCTCCCACAGACTCACTTTAAATATTATTACGTAAACTAGACATATCAATCCAATAATTTTTGTCATTAAAATTTGTCCCATAATACTTAAAAATATTGTAGAATTCTTTGAAAAAGACTGAGTGCTTGATAGCCTACAAAAATATCACATGGTTTGATGACTTCATCGTATTACATCACCCTAATTATCTTTGCATTGATAACAAGTGGCGAAAGTAACACAATGTTTACAAATAGATGCCAAAATACAATTTTAACTGTTCTAACATTTGAACAAAAGGTAAAAAGTAAATGTAGTAGCTGCTTACACGAAGCATTAATTACACAAAGTCTTAAAGTAGTTCATAATCTCGAAGTTTCTAGACTCTTGTATGTATTACAATATCCTGGAATTTTCCAATAGAAAGGTTCATTCGAAAGCCCCCATAAAGCTTGCCGGCATCGTCTAGGCAATGTCTGCGTACACACGTGGAACTGAACAGCGCATGCGCCATACTGAGCCTCCAACTTAACAGCTAGTATCGAGCGAGCCTCCGTTCCGAGAGGTCATGTCGCAATGTCGGACGGCCGCGACTCCCCGTCGCAAAGCGGCCTACGAGACCGCGTCTCGTTCTTTGAAAAAGTATGGAGTGGACAAACTAGCAATGATGCAGTTGATGCAACTATCGATGTTGACGATATAGAACGACGTATAGAGCAGCGCAAGCGGCGACCTGAGTCGCCCAAAATCGAAGTTAAACTCAAACATACTCGTGACACCGAATCTCCTACAAAGACTTTTGAGTCCAATTTTCCGAATTTGACCCTACGGCATGTGGAGCCGGTTCAAAGTGTGGAGCGATTCGAGCGGCAGGTCGAGGAGGGCGACCTAGCAACTGGAGTCCGTCTCGTAAAGTTCGAAAGGGTTGTGAAGAGGACTGTAACAGAGACTCGTAGTGAGGAACGGGCGGAGTCACCGCAGCACGAGTGGTATTCAGAGTATAAGCAACAGACATGGCAATCTGCCCCCAGGAAGGAATACCTGAGGAGCAAATCGGAATATGACTCGCACATCGCTGAAATTCGCGGTGAGTACTATTCTGACAAGATGCGTTTTCCGCATTGTCCCGATTTCCGAACTGTCGAATTTTATGTACTTCGTTTTCAAAATTTCTTTTAGCTACCTTGATGTCAGTTGCAAAAATTTTGCGCATCTAATGCATATTACTTTTATTAATAGTAAGTTTACGACAGATTATGACATTACAAGTGTTCTTGGAGCCGGTAAATGTCAAAAGTACGCCTTGGCCTTGGCCGACGCCGGTTGTAAACAACTTACCTATTTGGTATTCTAATTCAGTGAAGATAAATCCAAGAACAAAACGGTTGGATTTTTACCTATACTTGGATATCATGATACCAAATGATGTCATAGCTGATAATTATTTGAAGCTAAAACTTGTCCTACAAATCGAGACACGAGTGGCAGTTTGCTTTGATTTTTATTCCATTTCTATCAATAATTTCAATAGTTTTCTCTTCTTGTGTATTAGTAATTATATTATAACGTATGATACATATATGTATGTATGATACTAACAGCTGTATAGCTGTTAGTTCTTGTAATATAATATTTATTTGCTTTATTACGCGTCAAATGTTTATGTTAACAATTAACACCTTTGGATATACATTTTAAAGTAATCAAATTATTAAATACGAACTTTAAAGGTTATTTGAAGTATTTTTTTTATGGAATCACGGGCAAACGAGCAGACGTATCGCCTGATGATAAGCGATTACCGCCGCCCATGGACATCTGCAACACCAGAGATGTCACAGGTGTGTTGCCGGCCTTTGGGGTATGGGAAGGAGAATGGGGATGGGAAGAGGGGTTGGGGTATGGGCCTCCAGCATACTTACTCACTCGGTGAAACACAGCGCAAGCGCTGTTTCACACCGGTTTTCTGTGATGCCGTGGTATCACTCGGGTCGAGCCGGCCCATTCGTGCCTAAGCGTGGCTCCGCTACGGTGAAAAGTTATTATGTAATAGTAAAGATATTATGTTTTAAATAGTAATTTATAACAAACGGTTTGACTTGAGATGGTTTCAAAAAACCATCTCAAGTTAAAACTGGGAATAGTCTATTTTTTCCGTTTTTAATGTGATTAAGTCAATACTTTCACTGATATGCATGATAAATTTCTTTCTTTTTTTTACAAGTATTCGATATTAAATCATAACAAATATTTTTTTAAGTAAATTCAGACCGTTTTCAGTATCAATATGTCTAGGTTTTAATATATCTAGTTAAAACTGGAAATAGGTAATTGAAAACTGCCGTAAGCCTCTGAGGAACATAATATAATGCCTAGAAGATTTCTTTTAATGAGATTCTTTCATAGATATAAATCACAGTTTTCTGCGGCTTTGCTCTCGTGTACGGATCTTTTCACCTGTCTTTAATATTTTATCTTATTCCTTTTTCTGTTTCTTGAGGGATAACAGACAATACAGTGTATTAATAATCTTTTTAGCCTTTATTATTTCCAATATTAATTAGCGTCGGCTACTATTTTAACTGGTTTTACCTGAATATAAGTATAGTCACGGAGCGACTGGCATCGTACATAAGCAACCCTGAGTGTGAACTGAATTCAAAGATTGAATTAGTTGTTATTACACAATATATTTTAGGGGACTGTTTTCCTAACAACAATTACCATAGATGTATATGATGATGATATACGAGTATGTAACTAATTATTTCATGCTTATTCATGTTCAATGTTAATATTAGGCAACATCAATTTAACTGAACTTACTCTTTGCTAAGGTATTTATGAATTTATGCTAATTATTTTTACATCGACAGCCTTTAACTGTCTACACAAAGGCTTCCCTGTATAAAGGAGCTTTTGGCCACGCTTGCCAGATTGCTTTGTTTCAAATTTTTCTTCCTTTTGCCGTTATGTCGTTGCTTGTACGCCCTGCGTAACTCTCCCTTAGGAGCCTCTTCATCAACAACCCACAAAGTCCTACTGCTGGGCTCGAGTCTCCTCTCAGGAGAGGATTTAAGATATACGTCTCCACGCTGGCCAAGTGCGGGTTGGGGACTGGCAAGACGTTGTGGCTACGTAATCTTGTCGTTGGATGATTTTAAACCGATCGAAGGCTTTCAACTAAGCTTCACGACTGCTATTTTATGATAACAATCGGGACCGACTGCTTAACGTGACCTCCGAATCACAAAGACGATCATGGTAACATGCCACCAACGATCACTCTTCCAGGTATTGACCGCGCCGTCGGTGCTTACCCTCGGTGATTGCTATAAGCCTCTTACGATATCCATAGGATGAATATATGATACAATAAATTAATATCGAGGGAGAGCCACACTTCGGCACGAATAGGCTGGCTCAACTGGAGTGATACCAAGGCCTCATAGAAAACCGGTGTAAAACAGCGCTTGCACCGTGTTTCACCGAGTGAGTGAGGATACCTGAGGCCCATAGCCCAACACTATCCCCTAAAGAACGTCAGTGGGCAGCGGTCATCGCTTACAATTAGGCGGTACGTCTGCTCGTTTGCACCATATTCCATAAAAAAACTACCCTCCTTTAAGTGTTAAAGTGAAGAGAGGGCTCGCTTATATGATATATTATATTTGTACATTACAATTTGTCGACGCCATTGACATTCCCCGTCAGTCTTCGATCGTGTATGAAATTTTAAATAAGTAGTATCATTGTCATTTATAGGCACTGTTGGATGGTCCGGTTTTAGATTATGTGCATTTATACTTTGATTGTACTTGACTTAGCTATTGATTTTTTAAAACGTAACACAAGATGAATACCGAACGTACCTAGTATGTATATCCATTAAACAAGGGTCTTTATTCCTACTATCTCCTTAAGTTTAATATTTCCATGAATTCATTGTTAGTCGTAATTAAATATTTGTTGACGTATGGCCTTTACCCTCTCCTGAGAGGAGACCCGAGCCCAGCAGTGGGACATTATGGGTTGTTGTTTTGTTTAAATATTTGTCAGCATCTGACACTGAAACTAAACAGATCCATCCAGCAATCTAGCTTCAAACTTAGCGAAATCATCATACAATCAATTGATCCCAGGAGAGCACAGCTGTCCTTGACCCAGAAGTCGAACCCGAGGCCAAGGACAGCTGTCGTACACGCTACTACTGCGCTACCAAGGCAGTCATCAGTCAGCACAACATTGCTTTAGGTAGTATGTAACAGGATTTCTGATTGCAAAAAGCAGCAGTTAAGTATCAGAAGATATTTACACAAGTTTTAAAGTCTCTAAGAATGTAAATGATTAATGTTTATGAATAAAATGAATAAAAACTACTTAAAGATTTAGTAATCGTCTCTGAATTGCTATTAACAAATTATCTATGTGTGAGTAATTAATTGTTTTTATTATTAAATATAACGTGTAAGTATATATTATATTTTTAATTTTTGGAGGATGAGATTATAATAAATTGAAAAAAATCTGCTTTTAAACTTTCTTAAAGACAATTCATGCATTTTGGGATTCTCTGTCCAGAGAGAATTTACTAACAAACATGAAATGAACACAAAAAACACTCGGGCCAATCAAATCAATTGTAAGGTTGGAATCCACGATATTGAACGCAGTAGAAAGCGGCGTGGCAACGGCTAAGCCACTACTCCACGCCTTCCATCCAGCAAATATTAACGTATCCGCTTAAAACGATGATATGTTTTATGACAATACTATAATTTGTCATCTTTTGTCTGATGATGACAGAACCTGCAGGTCCATTAAGATCATCAGTGGAAAAATCAAAATTCACTCATCTCAAACTTCTCAACATTATAAAAGTGTAATTAATTTGTTTTCAGAATGATAACAAATTAGACTTAAAAGACTTAACGAAATTTCCATTACAATATTTAATGCTGCTCATCAGTTTGTTTTTATTTCCTACTGATAATGGTTAATAAGGAAATTCCCCAATACTTCAACCTATATGCATACTAATATTATAAATTTGAATAAAATTTCGTCTCTTCGTCTGTCTTTGTTTCTTCTTCACGGCTAAGCCACTGCACCGATTTCAATGAAATTTGGGATGGATACACTTTGATGGATGGAGAACCCATAAACAGTTATACACATGTATTTCTTTCTTTTCTTTTTTATGAACTGAATAATTGACGATTTTACGCCTGAGTTGAGAGTTGAGCGATCATAATGTTTAAACTTGCAAACATATGTTTAAATATATTGTTAAACAAACAAATTTCTTTATATGACTTATTGTTCCTTAAATCAGCTATCACAATTTCTCTTCTATTAGATTCGCTGTGGATCAAAACGAATTAAGCGTAGTTAATAGCTATCTGTCTTCTTCGTAGGCGGTCTGATCTGGGTCTAAGAAAGTTGTTCTTGTTTTATTTAGATTTATGACTTTAGAAATGTATTGTTTTGTGTGCCTATAGCTTTCATTTTCTAATAATAATCGCCTCTCAATTCATGCCTGGCATCTAATCCCAAATTAGCCCGACTCTAAACTAAGTAACAGGACTGCTGACATATTGCGACTGCGACTGCTATGCGTGAGTCATAATGTAATAAGTAATGTTTGTATAATCTGCAATTATTTTGAAATTTTGCTGTTTATGTGTATAAAATGTATGTATTTAAAAAAAAGTATATATGTATCAGTTTCTGCTTAGCTTGGGACTAGATGGCGTTGTGTATTAGATGTTCAAAATATTTATTTATTTAATAGTCTAGCGTTCTTTGAAAAGAGCATTGAAAGAATTAATAAACGACCTTCAAATGAGGCGGCTGCTTTCTATGAGGTGGTGTTTGCCATCAATCTTGTTACTTAACAATCATGCACATGTTATCTTAACATCATCAACTTATTGTTGTATGTTTAGCTCCTGATGACTGTTGTATTTCGCCAATCTATATTTGAAGTTCAAAGTCATAAAGATTAAAATCCTTTGCAAATTATTTCCAATCTGTTAGTAATCTTATCTTTTTCTTTTAATGATAAATTATATGCATTTGTCATGAAATTATTTTTATTTCTCAATTATGCACATTTTGTCTCCAGTATTTGAGAATTTAATCGCAAAATGCTTAATTTATATCAGATTAGTAATATCTTCAAGGTTATTTACGTAATTATGTTAATATATCTAATATTTATAGTTATGTTTATCTGATAGAATAAATTTTATTTTGGAGGGTCGTATTTAAAATATTACAAAGTCACCTTAGCAGCAAACACAAGCTAAAAAAAAAGGATTCCTATGCAAGCACTTAATTGAGTAATCATACGCCAAAAATACCTTAGAGCATTTTGGAAGTGCTGATACTCTTACACTACTAGACCTATACTAACTAAACATAGCTAAGAACCACCGCAAGGAAACCGAGTTTTGAATTTAAAAAAACCGCAACCGAAATCGGTCCATCCGTTTAAGAGCTACGATGCGTCATACAGATACACAGACATCGACGACAGAAATAAAAGCGGTGGTACCAGTTTAACTCCTTGTGAGAATCCAAATAGTTTTTTCTATGTTATTAAAACGAGTAAAGTTTATCATTAAGCAATTATCATCACCTTAGTCGAAATATATCCACCGCTGGACATAGGCCTCATAACAACCGGTCTTGGGCTACCTTAATTTTATAACGCTGGAAGGCGGAGCATAAAGTTAAATAAACTTGACGACAGAAAGATTGGAACAGTCCATAAGATGGCTATTTTATGTTTCCTCTACATTAAATGAAAGACTTTTAAGAAGACTGCTTAAAAATAGTACTCTCAGTGTCTGAATATTATGTTAAGAGTTAATTAAAATATCGCAAGGAAATTTAACTTTGTGAAGTCTAGGTAAGCATTGCACCTAATGTCTAGAGGCAGTAAGAAAATTATAAAAAGTATTTTATAATTTAATATCACACTAATTGGGAAAAACTGTGTACGTCTGTCTGCTGCAAAGATTTGAATAAATTTGGCATGAAGGATATTTTGATTCTTGAAGGCTAGGCTACTCTTTACCGCAATAACCTAGATACATATGGGCAACTGGTAAATTCATATTATATTATGCTTCAAATTTTAGAACATTTTTGACTTTATCCTGATCCACTACAACATCTATATTATTAGAAGCGTGAAAGTGAATTTGAAACCAATTGGTACCTAATCACATTATACTCATGCATAAAAATGACTATAGACAACATTATTTAAATAGATATTCTCAATTTGATATAGAGTTATAAAGTATAAAGATAAACCTCAAAGTGGCTCCAAACAATTGTGACTATTTGCGACCACAAGCAACAGCTAAATTGAGCATTGTAGTTCGTAAGTCTGCAATTCTGTACCGTACGTACGTACGTTGTGCGTTAAGTCAATTTTGTTTTTTTTTAATACATAGACTATTCTGCTTTGGTTTTACAAACATGAATTAACTTGAAAGTTAGTATAAAAATTGGAAATCAGGCTTAATTTGTATAGTATTCTGTTAAATTCTGACACTATTAAATAGATCTTAGAAAAATGAATTCAGAATGCGACGTTACAATTAATAAGCGCCCAAAAAATCTAATTCAACCTCATAAAAAATATTATTCTTAAGGTTTAGCATTGATTTTTGGCATATTGATTAGTTAAAATATTAAAGCAATAAATATCCTTCCTGAGTCGTTTACATCTTTATTCATTGATGTTGATTAATTATATTTATTTATATATGTTCTCTAGCTTGATGAAACAAATAATCATGTATTAATGTTTTTACTGAAGAATTGATAAGTTTGACCCAATTCCTAAATTTATTGGTCGAATATTTTCCAAGTCTCGTTAACTTCATGACTTAGATGTTCAAGAATCTACAACCTACTATGCTCCTGACTGTTTTTATCAACTAAATCTACCCATATTTGAACATACATAAAACATGTCTCAAAATATGGGTATAGTATTCATTCTGCTAACCCGTTTATGGATGTAAAGACGTGAGTATTCAACGACAGTAATATAGTAATGATGACTATCGAGAAAATCATATACTTGAATGAGCCTGACGCCATTGCGCAAGTATAATTGTGTGTGGTAATTGATGTGATGTCATTGTCGCTCAGTGAATTAGCAAACGCTTGAATAACAACTAGTTTCACAGTAACTTTAATTGAATGTTAGTTTATTTTATTTCTGTTTAAAATGTTGCCTGATGGTTCCATCGAATTAATATTTTGCTTACTTTAATAATTTTTTTAAATTATGACCCTGTCAAAGTGACCCTGCTCTGCCTGATGGAAAGTGGTGGCCACTATACTCATTAAGAATGCAACAATGCAGTATGGTGACCAATACTATGGTGGCCTACTGAGATGTTTTTGCATCATTGGGCCTCTGGTCGCTCTCACTAACGATACACGACAGCACGAATGCTGTCATTTTAAGTTGGTCTTTAGTGATAGGGTAGTACTTACCGTGAGTAATTAGGATTTTATTTTGTGTTCTTAAACACATTCAACAGCGATATGATGAATAAACCTATTCATTGTCTATTTATTTGTGATATAGATGACCTTGTATACATATCATACACATACCTCATTGTTGCCTGTAAGAGATTGCCTTTAGGCGATAAGCGCCGTCAATTGTAACTCCTAGTTTGTGTTACATTTGTAAATAACCTGGTGTACAAAAAAACGATTATTAATATTATATTTTGCCTCTAAATCAAAACTGACAATACATTTCCGTCGACATCGGACGGTGGAATTATGACCATAAGTGATCGATAAATAGTTCAACCTTAAGGATATTTTTCCTTGTAAAGATTATATTGCTACTATTAAGTCCAACCTATATTGTATGATGCATAAAGTTAGTAAAGAATTATAGCATTACGATAACATTTAATAACTATCTAAAATTTAATCAAAACAAACAAATTCCTTGCAATCTAATCAAGCATGGATTAGATAATATTTTATGTAACTATAACAAGAAATGCAGCAATAAATAGGGACTATACTAACATGCGTGTAATTGATTTAGAATTCCCGAGGTGTGTCAGTATATTATCATAAGATATATTGTTTCATTGTTCACATTCCTCCGCAGTTTAATCTTGTATTATACTATGCAAGTGGCAAATAAAATCACGGGCCTTTGGCAACACACCATTAGCAGCTCCATCAGTGGCTGCTAGTAACAACACAAAATTATCTAGCAAGAAAATATTGTTTGAGTATTAGTTAAAACAAACATGTTTATCAAAAAAAAATTAAAATAAATATGATTAATAAAGTTTATTAGAAATGATATATTAGAAGAAAAACCAAATGACTATTTATGGCTAGAAACCAACTCACGCAAACCCGAAGTTTGAGGACACTTTAATGTTATATTACAGGCCAAAATTATTTTTAAGGATCTTGAGTATGAATTTTCTAATAATATATACAAATGCGAAAAGTTGTACGGATGAATATTGGAAATTCGCGCCGACATATCTGAACTGAATCTGATAAATGACAAAACAGCCGAATTGATCTAGATGAGTATGACACAATGATAGATTAGAGTCTGAAACTTATACTTTATCTATTTTCTTCTTGAAAAAAGTAATTGTAAATCGTTGATCGAAACTACGATCGAAATTGTAATTCATATTATTTTTCATGAAATAAAGACACAATCAGGAGGAGTAAAGTGAAAAAAGATATTTTTCCAACAAAATAAATATATTAGTTGATGTAACTTTACTTGGAACGAACAGTTTTATTAGAAATTTATCGCCTAAATTAAACCAATTAAATTAGTTGAACTAGACGCCGATGTATTTGTTTCAATCAAGTTTATCTTTAAAACTTTGTAGATGAAATAAGACGTGTTTGAAGACAATTTTCGTTCCAGTTTTTTGAATTAGTAACTGAAGTCTGATAATACTTTACTTCTTAACTTAATTAGATCGAAGCGTTTTCATTTTATCTGTTTCTTTATTACAATTATCGTTGACTAGAGAATCGTTTATTCCGAAAATAAGATGAACAAGACCTAAAGAATATATTTAAAGACTAGAAGAATCCAACTCACAGAGTATGGCAAGTCAGAGTCAGTTAATAACAATTTATTGATTCAGGCATATAAGAAAGCTCAATCTTGTTTGTCGTTTAAGATATTTATTTAACATAACATTAGTTTTTCTTGACATAAAAATGAAAGAAAAATGTTACTATACTTATATTAGTATTCAATTCTAAATATTATTTTAGTTACACACTACACCCTAATATATAAGTTGTGAATATCTTACTAATTAAAACTATTGCAATCTTCAATACTGAAATATGTATAGACATTCAAACACTATTGTTTCAATAGTAACATGCGCCGGCGCATCGCAGCTGTGATTCGACTCAGCTCGCCATTAGGTTCGCAATGAGTCATTAAAATAAACGGACGCTGATTAAATAACTAACTCCTTCATTCAATCTCTACTCCACTTATAGTATACTATACTTAACTGATAGTTTTGCTCATTCTAGTATGTATAACATTCCTTTTTTATGTGAATATGTAATGAAAAGAGTAAATATTTCTTAAAGATAACAGTAAATGTTCTGACCCTGGACAGCGGTTTGATAATGTGCATCATGCAACAACAAGTTTAAAACCAGTACTCTCATATCCTCAACCCACGTTAAATGCATGCACATAAAAATGCGAGTTTTTATTTTTGTTCCAATAAGATGACGCAATGCTGGCCTTCAAATTTTAACTACTTTGTTGACGGTGTGCCACAAGGTACAGACATAGGACCTGATTTTTAGAATCATTTTAAAACTGAGATAGTTATTTTGAATTTGGAGGTACTTTATTTTATATTAGCAGGTTCTACGTTCCGGTGTTCCATATCCGCGTACATATTGTACGTTCCATACATGCAACTTGGAATTACTCTGACCACAAAATGTGTAATCTCATATATTTAATGTCCAATTTCATGAAGCTAGATGGCCATCGTTTTCTAAGCAGCATATCACGTAACACATAACCGCAACTGTCGGAACATTCGTTCTGTTCATGGCTATAAAGCTGTGCACGTGATCTAGAGTTTCTAAGGTTAACAGATTTTGTTCTAAGTCATTGAGTTTGAAGGCAAAATTTAATATGGGAATGAAAATCAAGTCAACCCGTATATTCACCGAAAACTGATGCCAAGCTAGCCAAATAAACATACGAATCTATCTAAAATCTATCTATCTATCTTAACGTGGGAGAGCCACGCTTCGGCATGAAAGGGCCGGTTTAACCGGAATAATACTACGGCCTTACAGAAAACCGATGAGAAAACAGCGCTTGCGCTATGTTCCATCGAATGAGTGAGGATACCGGAGGCACAAACCCCTCCGCCCTTCCCACTCCCCATCACCAAAGGGTCGGCGGCGCACTTGTGACGCTTCTGGTATCGCGGGTGTCCATAGGCGGCGGTAATCATTTACCATAAAGCGAATCATATGTATGTTTGCCCCCTATTACATAAAAAATATGGCGTATTCATGTGGCTCTACATTCAACGACACAAAACGTATCGAAACAAGAATATTGAATGATGCAGATGCTATCATAAACTCAGCTCTTCATCGTTACAATCTGTAAATAATGATTAGATGTTGATTTATACATGTGTTAATAATATATTTCATTTTAAAACGAGCGAGTTTTATACCTAGTTTATCTGTTCCTGGAAATAATAGAGCGAACTTATACTATTCAAAATTTGACAAAGGACTCATTTCACATCACAACTTTGTATCATAATAAAAATAAGAAGAAACATATAACTATGGTCTAAGATTATTGTTAAACCAATAAATTTGTAACCATTAAACCAATAATAATATTTTGAGCAGTATCTTCTTCATTTATTTCATCCTATAAATAGAAAACGAGCCTACGTAGATAGGTCTTTACTGGGTTCTGAATTGAATAGAAAAGAAGTAACATATCTCATGTTATTTTCAATCGTTTCTCAAACCATTACTAGCTCCTAGAAAAGCCTAGCGATAGTAGTGATGTGATCCTCTCTATCATCGTAGAATTATTTACGTGAAATCAGGAAAGAACAGTGGGGTGTTGCGGTCATAATTAGTTTGACCGATTGAAATTTTTAATAACATAAATACATAAATGAAAGACAGTATATAATATATTTCTCTGAATGACCTTCACCAATTTGTTAGGCTGTAACTGTAGCGGTGTTAATCAAATGATGACATTCTGGGTTACCTAAAAGGCGGTTATCGCTGTGACCTCTGTGTATTGGGAACAAAATGAAGGTATATTTAAAAGCGGTGATTACGCAAACTTGTAATTTTCAAGATAACAACACCAATTCTATGTAAATGTTAAATTATTTCAAGATATATTCTAGTTACAATTATTCTAACATGGATGGTTTGAGAGAGTTACGATGGAAGACTCCACTGACGAAATACTCGACGATAACGATTCTGCTCTAATTCTTTTTAGGGATAAATTGACGTCCTATTCAAGTCTACGCTATGATTTTTTTAAGTTTCTTGCTCCGTTCTACTTAATAGAAATACGCCAAAGTGTCTTTAGAACTCACAGGAATCGTTAATTGGATTCTATAGCGGAGCAACAAATGCTTCGATTGTATTTAAATCAGTTAATTTTAGTTTATCACTACCATCCATGCATACATAAAATATTAAGTTTAAATTCGCTTTGGAAACTCAAAAAGTTCCGTACCAATTAGTTGCATATAAAATATATTTATAATATCGCTATTAGTATCGATTATCGACACATGGTTAACTGGTTATGGTTAACTTAAACAACACGGTTACTGCACGTTTTTTATTAGTGGCTGATTCGTAATATTGACTTTCGCGATGGTTTATATGGCAAATAATTGATATTAACCTTGCGTTTAGTTATTACTCTTAAATTGTTATCGACTTAAGTGCCATTATCTAAACTTTTTTATGGGTTATATATCGCGGTGCGTGTACTTTTTAGTGTTATGGATTGCGTTTCTCAAGAATAATTATTTTCTCCTTTTTGCAATGTTTTTCATTGATTCTCGGCTGGGTTTATTATAATATCCACACTTATAGGATTTTTAATTCGAACCACTACTTCCTGAGATTAGTGAGTTCAATTTAACCCACTCTCCAGCTTTTTAAACACATTAAATATAAAATAATTTGCCACTTTTTTTAGTATGAAGGCCTTGAAGACAGTTGAAGTATTATTCCTCGTGGACAGGTGCCCGGTTCAGGGCTATGAACACCATAGAAACTTGTTCACATTGAGGCATACCAGACAGGTAAGGAGTGCCTCATTATGCATTGTATTGTATTCGTTGTTGACTGTCAATCGTGCAGACTAGATTAGGTCATTGACAATTTAAATATATTAGTAAGAAAAGTTTTTAAATTATTTCTACAGTATCAGCTGGGTTTCTGATCTTCTTACAGGTGGCGTAGGCTTCTTACTGCGTTTGCTCTAAGTGTAACGGGTTCAATCCCTATATAACAACATTTTACGTGATCAAATTGTTTTTCTGGGCCCATCTTGTTAGTAAAAGACCACCTGTGAAATAAGAAATATTTCTAATGACTTAGTGTGCTCTTATGACTTGACTGCCTTGGTGTGCGACTGCTGTGATAGAAGTCTCAAGTTCGATTCCGCGGATCAAATGTTTGTATGATCTGCAAATATTTGTTTTGGAGTTTGGGAGTTTATATGTAGAATAAGTATATATTCACAAAGTTTATATGTATTCAAAATTCTAATACCCATAATACAAATTCTACTTAGTTTTGGACTAGATGGCGCTGTGTGTTGGATGTCCGAAATATTTATTATAAAAAAAACACTGTCACGATGAACATGACGTTCCCTATTCTCAATTGATAACCACACGGCTTACTTATAACGATTATTAGCATGTTTTTTCATCTAATCAAACTCTGATAAACTTGTACTATTACTAGTACGTTCTCCTTGAACTGTGTCGGATAGCGGCAGGCTGATAATAATGTTGATATTACCATAGAAATAATAAATATGAAGATTTCATGTTGCTAATTGTGTTTTTAAATCGTTTCTTGCTATATTCAAACTATGACAGACCTATGAAGTTAGTTGTGCAATATATGTTGTGTAAACAATAATAAATAATAAATAATTACATATATCAAACATATCACATGCAGTGGCAACTAGTCCCAAGCTAAGCAGAGCTTGTGTTATGGGTACTGGACAGCTGATATATAAATGCATATATACTTTTTTTATAAATACATACATATTTTACATATACAACACCCAAACTCCGGAACAAATATTAGGAGATCATACAGACCTTTGGTTCGACTCGAGAATCGAACCCGAAACCTCACGCACAGCAGTCGTATACTCTACCATTGCACCACAGAGCCTCCTGTAATATATTTTAGATTAACAGTAAATCTGTGATCCAAAGCTAATGTACATTAAAAATAATTTTAGATTCTGCACTACAGGAGGAAAAAAAAATCAAAATCCTTCAACTTTTCGTGACTGAAACAAACAAAACATATATTATACAGCACATTTAATAAATCACTATCGTTTTCTTTTTGTCTGTCGGTATTTCATGTCCTTGACTTTGACCTTTCTTGAACCTGCCCTAAAAATTGAAGGTAAATCAAGTTTAAAATTATTGCATTTAAAGGATATTTTACGTTCATTTGAATTTATATTTTAACATTTCGATAAAGCAAAGCTTGGAAATTACTTCTTGCCGTAGTGAATAAATGTTTTAGCTATCAACTGTTGTTGTTGTTGGTAACAGGGCTGTTGCTTATTGTCAATTTCCTGAGAACTAAAGTTTTAACTTACAACATTACGACGACCGGACGCTTTGATTTAGGGTTGTTATTTAGTTTAATGTTCATCAATAATTTAAAGAATTGAAAACATTATACTTTTTACTTTCCAATATATTTATCGCGCTTTCAAATATTTTTATTTTTTACAATGTTTTCCAAACGTGAATTTAACCTTGACCATTTAGCGTAATCAGCGGAGCATTCTTAACTAAAGTTAATAAAATAGTAACATAGACTATTACATGGAGCCTATGACCTTGAATTTAGTTTCGGCTGGTTACGTTTTTGTAGTTCTAATAGCCATTATATAATAGCCAAACGCGCGTGGGAGCCGATCTGAACAAGATAAAGTTATTTACGATATGTATTATGAAAATTTATTTGCTTTGTATTTTATTTTGGTTTGTACTCATATTGAAACAGAGATAAAATATTATCTTGCTAGTTTATTAGTAAGGGGTCTGGAAACTTAGCCCTATATCGCTAGCGATCTCTAATGTGCAGCTCGATTTTAAAGTTGTAAATGGTTTGATACTATGGTTGTTATTTCTAAATACCGTAAGTTTTTCATTCTGAATCTTCACCGACAATTTGATCATCATCATCATCATCATCATCAGCCTATCGCAGTCCACTGCTGGACATAGGCCTCTCCAATTTCACGCCACTTAGTTCGATCTATGGCTTCTCGGGTCCAGCTCCTGCCAGCCGTCTTGCGCAAATCATCGCTCCACCTGGCTTGTGGACGTCCTACACTACGTTTGCCGAGACGCGGTCTCCACTC
This sequence comes from Hyphantria cunea, assembly GCA_003709505.1. Taxonomy (NCBI): domain Eukaryota; kingdom Metazoa; phylum Arthropoda; class Insecta; order Lepidoptera; family Erebidae; genus Hyphantria; species Hyphantria cunea. Next base: position 244,128 of record PKRV01000137.1, read on the forward strand.
AAGAACTCGTTTACCCAAACGGTTATCGGTTCTTCGGCAAATGTGGCCAGCCCACTGCCACTTCAGCTTGCTAATCCTGTGGGCTACGTCGATGACCCTGGTTCTTTGTCGGATCATCTCGTTTCTAATGCGATCCCTTAGAGAAACGCCGAGCATATACCTCTCCATTGCACGCTGAGCGACTTTGAACTTATGGACCAGTCGAACCATAAGTGTCCACGTTTCGGCTCCGTATGTCATTACGGGTAGGACGCACGCATTGAAGACTTTCGTCTTTAGGCACTGTGGGATCGATGATGAGAAGACCCGACGAAGTTTCCCAAACGCTGCCCAACCTAGCTGGATTCTTCTGTTCACCTCGTCCTCAAAGCTGTTTGCTGTCTACCTAACTGCAAAGCCTGCCCGAGGTATACATATTTTTAAACAACTTCGAGAACGGCACCGTGTACCGCAACCAGTTCCGGTAGTACATGTTCATTGAACATGACCTTGGTCTTGTCGAAATTCATCCGTAGGCCGATGCGCACAGACGAGTCAGCCAGGTCGTTCAGTATCTGTTGTAGGTCCTGCAGCGTTTCTGCCATGATGACGATGTCGTCTGCAAATCGCAAGTGAGAGATGTATTCGCCATTGATGTTGATACCGCGCCTTTTCCAGTGCAGCGTCTTAAACAGGTCCTCCATTGCATTAGTGAATAATTTCGGGGATATAACGTCCCCTTGCCTCACTCCTCGATGCAATGGTATGGGTCTTGTAACGACAATTTGATAGATTCGAGATATTACTATGTGAAAGAGTCGCTGAAATAGTTATTATTCATTCATTTGATCATCGCAATTATCGTGTAACACCTGAAACTTCATAGCCCAATCCAGTATCACGTATTTATAGGTCAAATCTAATTATCGTTCCTACGGTTTTTTTTTATATTTTTCCGTTATAGGAAAGGGAGGACAAAGTGATGATAACGAGAGAAGAGATGACATAGAATAAGAAATAATTATTCTTGAATAGAAGATTGGAATTCTAGTTTGTAAGTGATTTCGTTACTGGCGATGTTGAAAAGAGAATTATCATAACCTGTAGCATACTGATAATTTTAAGAAAGACCAGCAATCCTGCAGCGGTTTCTCACTTAAACGCGAATGCAAATATTCACTGATGGTCCATCTTTGCTCATTACCATAATTAGACGCTTATAGCCTAGTTGTAATACCATGAGGGTCTCCATGATTCGGAGGTCACGTGAAACAGTCGGTCCTAGTTGTTATTATGGGAGAACGGTCACGAAGCTCAGTCGGAGGTCTTTGGGCAGCTTGAAAACATCCAACAGAAATATTACGCACCGTAGTGAGTACGTTTGGCCTTAACTTTCTCCCAAGAGGAGGCCCGAACCCAGCAGTGGGACATAATAGGTTGTTAATGATTACCATAAATATACAGCTGTCGTACCTTCCAAAACTAGGTAGAGCCTGTGTTATTGTAACCAGACTCCTGATAGACACACTTATATAATTACTAAACAAATACATATCTATTATTTATCATTCTCGTGTCACACTGTTGCTCACGACAAACTCCAAAACTATCTAACTGAATTTGAAGTTTTTAAAAAGTATGTTTTGTTTTTGTGTCTCAAATAGGATAGTTAACATAACGCGTATACCAATAGGAACCGAGCATGATTAAAAAAGACGCAGGCGAAGTTGCGTGGGATAGCTTGTTATAGATAAATTACACCCAGACTCAGAACAAATAATCATGCTCATCACAAAATTATTTGTCGCTTGTGGTTAAAATCGATTTCACGGTCTTAGGCTTAGTAATTTCACTGACCATCAGAACAATAGGTTTAAAAAAGTGACGAGATTTTTATTTTATTAGGGAATAAACGAGCAAACGTATCGCCTGATGGTAAGCGATTACCGCCACCTATGAACACTCGCAACACCAGAGCTATCACAAGGGCGTTACTGGCCTTTAGGGAATTGGGAGGGGGAAGGGGGAAGAGGTTGGGATTATGGACCTTTGTTATCTTTACTCACTCGCCTGCGCTGTGTTTCAACACAGCGCATGCGCTGTTTCACCCCGGGTTTCTGTGACGCCGTGGTATCACTCCGGTCGACCCGGCCCATTCATGCCAAATCGTGAGTCCCTCACGGTAATCTAGATCACTAAACTAAAACGTCACGTAGGTAGTAACGTGATGGCTACATACATATTTCTTCAATCTTGTCCACATTAAGATAACGTTGTGTCAAACATAACTACCTACTGCTTGTTTAAAATTGTAAGAACACGTTTTTGATAGCAGTATTTTACAATGTGGCGATATTGAAATACATATATAATGTATATATTTGATACCTATTTGCCCGTGGTTTCATCCAAGTATATGTTTATTATCGCAGTACAAAGCAGCTTATGTCACTCACTAATATTGTAGCTTTCTATTGGTAAAAGAATTTTTAAAATCGGCTTTATGATTTAGCCATGAAAGCGTAATAAACGAACAAAGAAAAACAGTCTCATTCGCATTATAATGTTGGTTAAAATATACTTACGTATTGATTTCCAAGACTTTTAACTTTTGTACAGTTGCAATTTTAAACGGTAATAATATAAATTCCATGACAATATTCTTGCTTCGTTAATCTATATTTTTAACTGGTTATTGACGTGAGTGTACGTCTGTCTTTGTAGGTCGTTACTCAGGATCGGATGCATCGATTTCAATGCTTATTGCTCTTACATTAATTTCGATTACTATCTGCTGACCTTATTTATATATCTGGAGACATTAGGTTTCGGTAAGTTAATGATAAAGCAGTAGGTAGTAATTGTGTACTTAGAAAAAAACATGACAAAAAACTATTGCGTTATCTATGGATGATAAATAGCTGTCATAATATGTACATATGTGCTGTTAATAGAACGAAAGTGTAACAAGCATAGAAAAAGATGTAGACAGGTAGAGTATTTTTGTTTAAAACCTTTTTTTATTGTTTCAAAGATGTTTCTATTGATTTAAAAACGATGGTCGACGATAAGAGCTCAATAGTCACAATTTATTTCTAGAAAAAAATTCCTAAAGTTTGACACCCAAATTATAGTTAGTATTATCATTAAAGTATTAATTTTGGTAGTTAATAACTGACCCAAGTAATCGAGAAGTTTCCGACGATGATATGTTAAAGACATTGTTATTTATTTTTCTTTTTTTTTTCTTTTTAAATAGTCTCCTTGAACTCTACACACTGGTCTCAACGATTCACAATGCAAATTCAAAGATGTGGAACTTGATTGGTGGTCGAAACTTTTTAGAAAACCTTTTAAATATATATTTAAAAGATAGCCTAAAATGTTTCGAATAGACTAGAAATAGACTAAATAGGTTTAAAGCGTTAGCGTTTCAGACATAGTGTAATTCAGTATTAAATTAGCATTTAAAGAAATAACTTTTCCGTAATACCAAACTATAAGCATTATCAGCGCTACTAATTTAAGGTCATACTGATTGTAGAGCTAAGAAAGCATGTACTAAGCGTACGTAGCTAGGATCTCATGCCAGATGCTCTCGATTAGGTAGAAAATGTACATTGTACATACTTTATCAACTCTATTTAACGGTTTAAATATTTGTCCACGTATAACCCACTACAATAAGCCACTACAGCAACAAGGTCACTAGTATCGCAAAAAAATACTATAATAAATTTCATTAGATCATCGGAACGTTAGCTGTTTAGTTGCGCAAGCGCCGCCGCGCCGGTGAGGTCATTAATGTTAAATAGAGACAACTCGATAGAGGGAGATATAGTGAGAAATGGAGAGATGAAAATGAATAAAGAGTTTAAATTTAGATATGAAATAAAGATTAGGTAATTATTTCACGTGGATGCCAAAACTATGAATGGAATAGTCATTTGTAAGAGAAAAACGTTTTTTATCATTATCCTCCAAATGTCTAGTGCTAGATATAAGATAAGTGTATGCGCCTGCTGTGCTTGAGGTCTCAGGTTTGACTCTGGGATCAAATGTCTGTAAGATCTACAAATATTTGTTTCGGAGTTTGAGTATTTCCTATGTATGATATTTAGTGTTTGCAAAAAAAAAGTATATATGTGATTATATCAGTTGTCTAATACCCATAATACAAGCTCTGCTGTGTTTGGGACTAGATGGCGTTGTGTGTTAGATGTCCAAAGTATTTATTTTTATTTATTATACACTATCAAATCTATTTGTCATTCCGGATCTTGAACATGAATAAATATTTGACTCTGACATTTTAATTGATTTTATTTGAGCATGATATAGTAATATTGTCTGATATATTTGGTTGGCCTAGTTGTTTCAGTGGTCGCCACACCGCTTCCTACTGCGCAAAGTGTTGTGGGTTCAAATCTTACACGGGACAACACTTTGTGTGATCCATAAATTGTTGTTCTAAGTCTGGGTGTACTTTGTGTCCGTTTCATGTATGTTTGTAAAGATCCCCGTGACACAGGAATGTATATTCATAAAGCGGGAGATGTCTTTTATTAAATAAATATATATATATAGAT